>VZRW01001318.1:11959-212342 GCA_013398125.1 Aegotheles bennettii
CCATGGTATAATGGTTAGGAATATGATGGGATAAAGGTTGGACTTGATGACCCTGGAGGTCCCTTCCAACCATAATGATTCTATGATTCTGTGATTCTTCTATGGTTCTATACAGTTGGTGAGCAGTCACAAGTGGTGTTCCCCAGGGCTCAGTATTGGGGTCAGTTCTCTCTAATACCTTTATCAATGATCTCAGTGAGAGGATCCAGTGCACCCTCAGTAAGTTTGCAGACAGCACCACGTTTGGCTGGAGCGTTGATCTCCTTGAGGGGAGTATTGATCAACAGCCAGCTGAATATGAGCCAGCAGTGTCATGGCCAAGGGGGCCAACAGCATCCTGGCTTGTATCAGAAGTAGTGTGGCCAGCAGGAATCAGGAACTAATTGTCCCCCTGTACCTGGCACTGGTGAGGCCACACAGAGTACTGTGTTCAGTTTTGGTCCCCTCACTACAAGGATATTGAGGTGATGAAGCGGGTCCAAAGAAGGGCAACAAGACGAGAAGGGTCTGGAAAACAAGTCTTATGAGGAATGGCTAAGAGAACTGGGACTATTTAGTGTGAAGAAAAGGAGGCTGAGGGGGGAGACCTTATTGCTCTCTATAACTACCTGAAAGGAGACTGTGGAGAGATAGGTGTCAGTCTCTTCTAACAAGTAACAAGTGAATAGGACAAGAGGAAATGGCGTGGAGTTATGCCAGGGGAGGTTTAGGTTGGATATTAGGGAAAAATTAATTACTGAAAGCATTGTCAAACACTGCAAGAGGCTGCCCAAGGAAGTGGCTGGATTGCCCCCCTTGGACGTGTTTAAAACTCATATAGATATGGTACTTGGGGACATGGTTCAGCCAGTGGGCTTGGTGGAGCTAGGTTAGTAGAATTAGGTTAATGGCTGGGCTCAATGATCTTAAAGGTCTTTTCCAACCTAAATGATTCTAGGATTCTGTTCTAAGATAACAGGCAGAATGTGGTGTCAAGCAATGATCATACTTAGCTATAATGTAAATAATATGTGTATTGAGCAAGAATCCTCAAAAAAGGAGGAGGGAGGGGGGACATTTGGAGTGATGGTGTTTGTCTTCTCAAGTAACTGTTACGCGTGACGGAGCTCTGCATTCCTGGTCAAGGCTGAACACCGGCCTGTCCATAGGAAGTACTGAACGAATTCCTTGTTTTGCGTTGATTTAACACACAGCTTTTGCTTTACCTATTAAGCAGTCTTTACCTTTACCCACGAGTTTTATCACTTACCCTTCTGATTCTCTCCCCCATCCGACTGCAGGGGAGTGAGTGAGAAGCTGTGTGGGGCTGAGCTGCTTACCGGGGTTAAACCATGACAGGTATCTGCACTCAGATGTGCATAGAAACTCACACGCTCTGTTTTGTCCTTCTAATGCATTTATTAATGTGGACTGGTGTTTTTCAATAGTGATTTATTTTCAGCTGCTTATATACAGGTCTGCAAAGACCAGATAATAAACATTACTTTTCATAACTGGAATTTTTTTTTCTCAGGCAGAAAAAAACTAAGTGATTTATTAAATTATTTCCTCTGTGGCATTCAGGATAAGAATTTAATGTTTGTCTCCTGCCTTAAAAACATATGGAAAGTTTTAGGAAACCTTATATACACTAAGGAAAAAAAATGCTTCTGACTATCTGTCGTCATTAATAGGTAATTTAGTAGACTCAAAACCGACAAGCAAGTACATTCTCAGAAAAAAAAGGAGTGACGCTTTAAGGGAAGGATCTTAATGTAGGCAAGAATAAATATTAATTCAAATAACTGAGGTTTCCATGCAGAAAATCTTCAATGGCTTTCTGTTTAACTGAATCTCCAAACCAATCATCCATATGCACCCAGTACACCATGTACATACAAGGTGTTTATTCCTAGCTGCCCTAATGCATCTGTATATCTGAAAGACTTTTTACCTTTACTGATGTTTTGTTCACTGAGAAACAGTAAATCAGAGAAAGATGTTTCAGCAATATGAATACAAATTGTTATTAGTAGTATTTGTATTTCTATTATTATTATTATTATTTAATTCCCACTGGATATACAATGATCCTGGTCAAAACCCTCACAATTTGGTGTATTTGCAAGAGTATGGAAAGTTAAGGATAAACAAATTAAGATTTTGGTAGCTCAGGCAAACTTTGTGATTTTGCTATAGATGTGTTTGGGCTTGAAACTGGACTTTGGGATTGAATTTGACCTAATTTTTAAGCACTTTGGGTAGAATTCAGCTAGCTCCTATGTGCTGGTTTAGTACTTAGTTGCCTATAAAGAGATGCCTGCAAATACTTAACAATAAGTCTTCTAGAGGAACATGAGCTCTTCTGAAGCAGCACCAGTGGTTAAAAAAAATACCCAAGAATTAAAAAAATCAATAAATGTCCTCTTTACAGTAACCAAATCTCATCCCCAAATCACACATTTAACAATAACATTAATTAAATCTCACTTACTGTTTTTCTAGTATGAGACCTTGATCTGTTGAGATTTTATTTAGATTCCATGTGTTTGTATACAGTATTGTGTTAACAGTTAATAGTTAATTTTATCTTTTAGTATGGAGTAAACATTTAGTAAATATAAATATCTTGCAAACAAACTCACTTTTTTACTACATACTCAGTACAAAATGTACATTTTCAGACAATCAGAAACTCCTATTAGCTAAAAAGGATTAGATTTCAGTGTTCTGTATCAATAAATTGTATTTCACTTGAAATATTCAACCTTTAAAAAATAGTTTAGATTATATTTATTTTTTACATTTCTTATGTGAAATGTGGACATGTGACATAATCAAAAGCCCAGTGAATTAATTGTAAAAATTTCCCTTAAAATGAATGGGGTTTGGATCAAGTAATATTTCCACGCTAAGAAGATTTCTTTTAAGATACTTACTCCCTTTTGGTACTAGATCTGTTTAAACAAATATATTCACAGAGTGTTTAAGTGCTATGTAAAATTTACCCAAAGTGAAAAGAAGATGACATGTTCTTAAGCAGTTATGGCAATTCACCTGATATCGAAAAGATTATTAGATGATTTAAGTCTCCTCTCTCTTTCTCCCCCCCTCCCCAACCCCCCATACATTTTTGCTTACAGTTGTCCTCTCTTTGACTTTGAATAGTTGTCCTTCTGTTGTTTATTATCTGGGTTTTCCTCTCTTTGTGGGCCTAAGTTTTACTTTTTTTGTTTGTTTAGATGTGATGTGTGTTTGCAAGGAAAAAGGCTTTATAAAATTACACTATCCATCAGCCTGTCCATCTGTCACTATGACTTGTGAGTCCATCAACCACTTGCAGCTAATATTCACAAGAGGGCTGCAAGTCTGATAGATACAGCATTCCTACAAGTTTTGTGACACTGGTAGCTGAAAGCTGGTGTTTTCAATGCACCCAGTAAAAAAGTAGCTTTATCTCAGTTTATTACCAGAGAGGCAGCAGTCAGATGGCCAGGCAGCATCTGCTTCTTGCTCTTAGCTAATATAAATATATCTCCAAACTGTTCACAGCATCTGTTGCCATTTTTTCAAAAAGGGGGTATAAGAAGAAATACTTTCTGCTTTCTCAGTTTTATTAAAAGCGGGATACTTCTTGCCATCTAAGCCAGAATCAAGAGTCTCTACAGTATCCTGTTACTAATCCTGTAAGCATAATCTGAAATTTAGATAAAGATAATACGGTTTATCTGGTGTTTCCTGTGTTGGATTCTGTAAAACAGTAGTGATCTGAACCTTTGTAGCTTCTTACTTAGGAACTAAAGAGAAAATGTCAGTATAGTGTAAAACACTCCTCCTGGTTCCAATAGTAGCATTTGTCATTTCCATTAGTTTTCTTTCATCTAGCTGCAAAATGAGAGCGAGTTCTCTTCCTGTGTTCACCTTTGCGGTTACAGGATTTTTATTCTCACATTTCTCTTTTAAATGTAACAAATTTAAGTAGTCCTAAACCACTTTCAAATACTTAGAAGAACTAAGTTCCTTCTGCAGATACCCTTAAGAGCTCATGCTTGCAACCAATGTCTGTATTGAAAATAATATATTGATGGGAGTAGAAAGAAGAAGAGAACACTGAATGGGAAAATTCAACCAAGGTTATGCTTATGCTTGTGTCAGTTATTCTCCCTAGCTGGTAAGCATTCTGAGAGGGAAGCTTCCTTGTCTTGAACTTTTCACAGCTTTCCTTTCTGCTGAATTTGAGTTTCACTTAGTATCTATGGCTAGCAAAACTCTGGTATACAGAGATACCCCTTGCTGATCTGCAGGAAATGTTTTTCTTGGCGCAATCTTGAAGTGCTTATTCCTTCCATTGTATACTTTTTCTCTGCAAGATCCTTCCAGATCACCAGACGATTCACAGTCCTCTCTGTGCCTGTCAAGTTTAGGCCTTATCTCCATGTGCTTTAGTCAGTCATAGTGATTTCACCTTGTCAGTGCTAAATAAAAGCACATCAGTACACATACCTCCAGAGTTCATTCAGCTCTGTCATTGACCTGTGAATTTTTATCACCAACAGCCCAGTTCTGAATGTTGTCTATATTTCAGCATATTCAGATTGATTTTTAGATCCAGAGTTGGCAGTGGGTCAGTGCAGCAGTAAGAATTATCAGAAGCTTCAAGATGTCAAGAAAAGGTGACAGGACATATGGGACACTGCAGAGAAGGTGTTGGGGACCATTATCAGTTGGTGGAAGGAGAGGTAGAGGGGATATTCTGATCAGAGGAACTCACTGATGTGAGATTAGTTACCATTTTAACCAAGCACAGCAAAGTGCCAGACACAATGTTGGTCTCTGGGTCTTGACGAAAGAGCACTTACGAAGTGAAAAGCTAAGAGCTTACAGCGTTTTGTCCTAGCTTTCCAGAAGCCAGTTTTTGATAGGTGTGAAGTTTGTTTGGAAAGAATTTTCTCAGAGAAATTGTGAAACATCCCAAATAACACAATTTTTTGCAGTGTGTTTGAGGTTGTTTTCTTTGACTTTGTCTCTGCAATTTACATTGTGTCTCCATCATGCACAGCAATAAACAGATGACAAAATTCACATCTGCCTATAAACTTTTGAAAATAATAGCTCCAAACAACTGCTTTGCAAACCTATCTGAGAGATGACAGAATTTGCACGACATATGTTACTCCTGTCTTTAATGCACTGCTGCTCAGATACAGTAATGATGAACACAATATAAAACATTGAGCAAGATGGAATTAGGATGTTCTCAGGTGGAGTGCAGTCCTGTTCAGAAATGCAAAACAAAACTGATGCTTCATTTAACCTCCAGTAAAACCCTTAGAATACGACTGAAGTGGAACTTGAATGATATACATGAAAGTGTTTTGACTCTCTGTAGTAGACTAAATTTTACTCATGGTAAATCACTGCAAGGTCCAACCTATTGTCCTTTGTAGTGAACTAATAATTTCTTCATAGCATTTTCATTTGTAAATTGAAGTGCCTCTTGCTCACAAAGAGAAATAATCAAGTCATGTGTTTCCACATAAAGAGTATACATTTTCACTTGGCTATTTTCTGCTTTATTTTATGGTTGTAAAAAAGTGCTGTCTTACATATAATATTGTCATGACTGCTTAATATGTTCTTATTTATACCAACATTGATTTTCATTGCTTTTTTACTCTGGTTCCTACTGATTTTTTTTTTCTTTTTTATTTTTTTAAAAGAGAAAACATGAAAATAAAATATTTATAGTTTGAGTTCTGGAGATTTTTACAACCTTGACAAACATTAGACTGTCATGCTGGAGTTTGCACAAGGAGTAAGGAAGAAAATTCAACAGGGAATAAGACTGTTTATTTCTTTGTTCTTTCACTTGTTTTCATAAAACAGAATATTAAGGACTAAATACAAAAATGAGCATTCAAAAACATTTTCTCAACGATCATTTACAAGTGACTAATTTCTGTCCTTGATTTTCCCACCCATTTTTATAGTTTTTGGTTCTACCTAATGAAAGGGTCTGTAAACAGAACCCGAAACCTTTAAAAGTTCAATTCAATCTTAAATTATTCTATGGTTTTCAGTAACATAATCACACTGAACAACTGGAAATAGACTGACTTCGGAAAAAAATTGGGGGGAAAAAAAATGAAAATAGCTGAAACCATCAGGGTCTTCTTGTTCTCATTTTGAATATCTGTTCCTCATTTTAGACATCAAAAGGGATCTTTTTAACTCCCTTAGCATAATTAGTACCTTTTACAACAGATAAACATAACAAAATTCTATTGACTTTCCAAAAGAACCATATAATGAAAAACTGTGTGTTTGTATCTGACCAAATATTGTACAAGGTTCTTATAGGGAAGCTGTCTATAACATGATTTACTTCAGCAACAATTTTGACCATGTCCTGTCTAACTTTCTACTCAAAGATCTAAAGAGATGTTCTTTATATTCATCTTTGCTTCATTTTTTATGTATTTTCTTCTATTCCCATATTAACTTTTAAATGCTTTTTAAAAATACTCTTACTATTCTTACTATTAAAAATAAGAAATAAGAAATCAAGAGTGAGTGTTTGCACTAGGACTCCCAGAAATTATTTTTAATTATTTTTAATGATGCTACCATCATTAAACACAAAATAGTGTATTTCTTTCTAAGTATATTTCAGTTACTCGCTAGAGATTAACAGACACAATGACAATTATTGATACGCTTCTATCTTAGTGGCTGTGGTTGCTTTTATTTTTATTTTATATACAATATCCTTTTTTTAATTTCAGGTAGTTACTGAAATGTTTTACATACAGCTTGCATCTGACATGGATTCAGTATTGTGTTTGCAGCTAAAAATCTGTTTCCTATTTCTTTTAGTGGGTATTTGATGATGGTTTAAATATAAATATATTTTGGTTAATATACTTCAGTCTAGGTCATATATCTGCTAACTTTACTTCTTGTGTTTAGTTTCCTTGACTTAAAAGGTTATGGCAGATCATAATAGAGAATTTGAATAGGAGTGCTTTAGCAGTTATAGCTACAACTTCACTGTCAACTCTATGTAGCTGCAGTCATGAATTTACAACAGTTTTGAAATATTTAAAATATGGTGAGAGAATTTTATGTAAAATAGTATTGAAGAAGGATTTTGTGACAGTTTCAGATTGCACTGTGGCTGAGACACATTGTTAGATATCCTTACTTAGCTGTCTCACAGGTACTGTAAAACCCCAGCACCCTGTCTGGTGATGTCAAGCTATCTGCCTGTGGAAATTCTCAGATAATTTTTGTTATTAAATCTGCCCATTCCTGACATCCTGAAAATCTTAGAAAAATTCACATACAATTTATCTGTAATCTCCTTAGACTGCCTGTGGGTCATCTTGGGGTCTCAACCTATAATAGAAAAAGAAAGATATTTTCTTTTCTTTTTTTCCTATAGAACAAAACTTAATGGTATGAGATGACATGAGTATGCATAATGAAAAAAAGATTAAAAAATTATCTTTTAGTTTCCAGAAAAATGGCTAATCTCAAGTGTGTAACTCTGATTCTTGTTGGAGCTTGTTCATTTCCTGTGAGTAATTAAATATTTATATTAATTCCTTCTTTAATTGCAAACTATGAAAATTATAATACATTACTATAGGTTTGCATTTGAAAGTAATTTCATTAACTGCTACTCAATTCCAGAGTTAGCATTGAGTAAAGATACAGTCAATACACACATATAAAATTATTGCTGTACAAAAATTGTTATATACATAAAAATATACAGAGAAAGAGTGAAAACAAGAAAGAAAAGATCAATACTGTTGAAAAGTAAAGAAATCAGAATTTACAAAGTGTCACAACTACTAGTTGTCATGATTATTTGGGTCAATTTGACTCTGCTGATAAGAAAATACCAATCTTTAAGAAGGTCTTCTAAAACCACAGAAGTGTCCTTTTACTTTGTTGGTGATGAACCTTTTGCTTCTTGTCACTTACTCTTGATAACTGTTTTCTGATCACAGAAATACTTTCTTTTCCTGTTCGATCTATTTTTAGATGACATCATCTTCTTTCACTTCTTTTTTTCTGGATGTAGTTATTTTATGGAATAGTTATTATTTATTCGCGTGTGAAACTTAAGAGAAATAGCCAAAGCAGTGTCAATGACTAAGTTACAACCATTAAGATATTAAAATACTTACCTTGAACCAAGACAGAGGTGTACCAAAATAATGTAATGGAAAAAGTACATAAGCATTTTGTAACATTGTAACAGTGCTAATAACAATTGTTATGCAAGAACACATTAACATTTTATGAGAGACTTAAACATATAGAGAAAAATATAATATGTAATCACAAATGAGCAAATGGAGACTTGTGTTATAGTCGTGCAAATAGGAGTACAGGAAAATGTGCAAGTAGTAAGAGCTGTTAGATCAGAACAAAGGAGCTAGGGGAGGTGGCTGTTGGATCCAGAACTAGCAAGGTGCCTGGTGAAACCAGAACAAAGCCTGCCCCCCCTCATAAAATCAAATATGGCAGGAGTGTACGAGATCACCACTTTATTTTGGGGAGAGAGATGACAAACATAAAACACACTGACGGCTGAGGGCAATTAGGCGATGAAAGAAAGGGCCCAATTGATTCTAGTCTTGCCACTTAGACCTTGGCAACTAATGACCATCGTGGGCCGTAGCATTGACATCAGCATTGACTGCATAGGATGAAAACAAGGAAAGGCAAAAAAGGAAGGTGAAATAAGAACCATGCAAGGTGCAGGAGTCTTCCCAGTCTTGCAAGTGGAAAATGTGCTGTGTAAGACTGTGAACATGAAAATTTTCATCTCAGATACAAGATATATTGCTTTATGACTCTCATTTAACATGGCTATAAATCAAGCTGTCCTTATGACTGGAATGGCCTGAGATCCCTTTTATTATTACTGCCTGTATAACTGAATAGTTTGGCATCTGAGACAAGTTCCTCATCTTGCAACAGATTTTGAACAAAATTGTCAGGGAACACTGGACTGTATCCTAGTAAATATGGAGTGATCACTGTTTACAACAGGCCACAAGCTTTGTGTTTAGCTATCAAAACAGACTCTGAGATTTCTTCAGGATTTTCCTAGACTTCTCTTGGCCTGTCTTAGGCTTTGGTTTACTTTACGTAACAATCAGAAACTGTCAAACGGGATCACTGTTATCCAATCCGGTTTAGTTTCTACCTGGCTTTGTACGTTTGTGCAGCTAATGCTTATTCTCACATACTGTAGTGAGTTGATCCCAGCTGGTAGATAAGTCACTGGTTCACTTCCCCTGAGTGGGATCAGCAAGACAATCAGGAGGGTAAAAGTGAGAAAACTCATGGATTGAGATGAAGGCAATTTAATCGGTGAAACAAAATGAGATACTATAAAGAAAATTAACCAAACCAGCCAAAATCTGTACACACACACAAATAGTTAATAACAAATAGTTCTTCTGTGTTAAATGAGCATCTATGATTCCAGAGTAAGAAAGCAATGTAGGGAAATAGATACCTGAGGTAGAAGCAAGGGCCTTGAAAGCACAAACAGGGGAAAACAGGCCTCAAGGTTATAAAATTTGTAAGTAGTAAATTTTTGATCATTAGATCACTATAACTTTGGCAGCTGTGTAAAGCCAGTGTTAGGGATATTAAAGGGAATAAAAAACAAGTTTCCAACACATGTCAAACACCTGGTATGTAGTAAATTAGATGTAATATGGAATTACAGAGCAGTGAAGAAAGTACAAGTGTAGAGCGGATTAGCAAGAATATAGAAATGACCCCAAGGTGACTTAAGATTTCAGAGGAAGAAGATATTGACAGAGCAGTCCTTTGTCTTCAGGCAGAAGATACTAGTGACTCACCATAATACTCTTTCGTTCCTTCGTTCCATTTTTATTTTAATGCGTTCTAACTCAACAACCCTAGGAGTCAGAGGGGCACTGAAAGGAACAGTGTAACACCATAGGAAGTTGTAAATAACAAAAAGTTTGTGCATAGAACTTTTATTGTCTATAGTTTGAACGGTGATTTTTAATATAATTCTAATTAAACTAAGAGTAATTCTTTGCTCAGACTAGTAAGATTTCAATTTGACCAATAAGAAATTAATCACACACAAACCTAGAAGTTACACTGTAAAAAATTGGTGGAGAATTTTGGTAACCTACTCTATAACCAGGATGCAACAGATTTGTCAGAAGGGGAGAATGCTTACTATTTCAAAAACTAATGGAAATGGCCACTGTGATTTCTATGTTGCAAATACCTTGCTCGGTGTGAAAAGGGGAAAGATGAAGGCTGAAGTACTCCTACAGAAAGAAAGCGAACTCTTTGGTGAGGAAAAGACTGTTTTTACCCATGTTAACTGCTTTGAAAACATCAGCTGGACCATTCATTTTTCAGAAGCCAGGAATTAATTTCTAGGTTCCAAATTTAGAATTCTAGATTTTTATTTTATATTACAGATTATAATAAACCACTGGATAGAATAAACCTTTTTGATCACTGTCCAAAGTGAAAAGCCCTAGGTTTCTATGTTCCCATAACTGTCAAGGGAAAAGTAGAGCTAAATTCCATGGTCTACAGGTAGGTGTCTAGGGTCTATATAAATGTCTTATAGTATTCAAGACATCTTCAGTGGGCTAGCAAAGGAATACTGGAAGGAAGGAATGCCATCCAGAGTGACCTTGAGGCCAATGCACACTGCATGAAGTTCAACAAGGCCAAGTGCAAGGTCCTGCACTTTGGACTTGGGGCAATCCCATACAAAAATACAGGTTGGGCGGAGAATGGATGGACAGCCTTGAGGAGAAGGACTTGGGGATGTTGGTTGTTGAAATGCTCAACATTAACAAGCAACGTGCGGTTGCAGCCCAGAAAGCCAACCATATCCTGGGCTGCATCAAAAGAATTGTGACCAGCAGGTCGAGGGAGGTGATTCTCCCCCTCTACTCTGCTGTTGTGAGACCCCACCTATAGTACTGTGTCCAGTTCTGGAGTCTCCAGCATAAGAAGGATGTGGAGCTATTGGAGTGAATTCAGAGGAGGGTCACGAAGAAGATCAGAGGGCTTGAGCACCTCTTCTATGAAGACAGGCTGAGAGAGTTTGGGTTCTTCAGCCTGTATTTTCCTCATAGTAACCTTCCAGTATCTGAAGGGGGCCTACAGGAATTCTGGAGAGAGACTTTTTACAAGGGTGTGAAGTGATAGAATAAGGGGAAATAATTTCGAACTAAAGGAGGGTAGCTTTAGATTGGACGTTAGGAAGAAGCTCTTTCCTGTGAGTGTGGTAAGACACTGGAACAGGTTACAGAGAGAGGTTGTGGCTGTCCCCTCCCTGGCAGTGTTCAAGGCCAGGTTGGATGGGGCTTTAAGCAACCTAGTCTAATGGGAGGTGTCTTTTCCTATGGCAGGGCGGTTGGAGTTAGATGATCTTTAAGGTCCCTTCCAACCCAAACCATTCTATGATTGTATATGACGGATGTTTAAGATCATTTTAGCTAAACTTGAAATGTATCTCCAGAGAAGTAGGTTTGGACTATACATGATATAAACCTTCTTGACACAGAAGGCATTGGTAAAAGTACTTGATCAGAGTAGGTCTTTGGACTCAGCTGGGGCACACAGTGAGATGCAGAATACTAACTTCAAGAACCTGTCTTACATTTCTATTTTATGTATATGATGAATAACTTTTAAAGTAAATCGATAGAAGAATCTTATGCTGAGTTTTGCTAATTTATTCTTAATTTAAATTTACTAATTTCTTTCCAAAGGCAAATTCATCCGTTAGCAATATAAAATCAGTTGCAAGCCAGATGCTTAAATTGGTGTATCCAACTGTACATCATAATCTGTAGCTGTATTCAATCATAATACAACCAATCCTTCTCTTTTATTGAGTGTGAAGAAGAAAATCTCTAAAAGATAGCTACACAATAACACTGCTTCTCTGTGTGCAATGGTTATTCTACTGATACAGCACTGAGAAAGAAAAACACTTTAGAAATACCTATTCTCTGCTCTCAGTAGGGCCTCGGTTTACAATGTTTACTCCATAATATTTCATATTATGTATAAAAGTATTTGAAAACTAAAGGTTGAACATTGAATATCTGTAACTTCTTTATTAGTGCAGTGTCTTTTGAGGACTAAAGTAGTCTCGTATAGTCAGAGTATTTATAATATATGCACATATGAAGCCAGAAAGGTCAGTGAAATCAATTAGTAATACAAAAATGCCTGTAAATACTACAATATATTTTAAAGATATTAAATATGCTTTGTTGTATCAACACTTTTAAAGTTGAGTTTTGAATGTTTAAAACATACATCCACTGATGTCATAAAAGCTATCTATTTTCTTTGCATTTCTTGATGCATATTGTCTATATGTCCTTTCAGTCTTTCTAGCATGACTTTTTTTATGAAATTTCTGTGGTTCTAAAAACAACAGAAAATCCTTGAATGAATATTGACAGGGAAGTTTGATAAAAGTTCAAGTCTCTAGAAATCTTTCCAAATAGAAGGGTTCCCAGTTTTCTATTCATAATCTGTATCTATCATCTAAAGATGTGCAGCTCTTCAGATACCACATTCAGGTATCAGCATAAGTTTGAAGTGTTAAATTTGTACTGTTGTTTTCAAGTGTTTACTGCAGAAGGTTTATTTGTCTATGTCCACAATCCAAAAGATTCACTAGCCCCCCTCCCCCTCCCCTTCCCTTTCCCCTTTTTTTTTTTATTTTGCTTTGAATTTTACCTCATGATTCTTCGATTCTATTAATCTACTACCAATGTTGATATAGCTACTAGAGTAATATTTTCTCTCTTTGTCTTTGCAGATTACTTTTCTTAGACATTTTTTTAAAAGCAATACATTTCTTCTATGTCCTTTCCAACTTGAACTGAAGTAATATATAAGCACATCTTTGTTTCATATCTTTTGAGATAGAAAATTAATTTAAGGAAAACTTTAAATGTGGAAGTGAGTTAGGTTCATAACTTCAAGTCTATAAAAGTTTTCTCAACCAATAAATGTGCTATGAATTCTTTGTATTTTGTTCTGCTTTACCTTCTCAAATTTGCAATGGGAATATTCATCTTTGATTGATCTTCACATGAAACAACACTTTGTTCAACCCAGATACAATTCTCTCAAAAAGTAGTCAGGAGAATAACTCCCACCAACAACTCATGTTACTTGTCTTGTTATGGTGCACAGTGTGTAAAAGAAAGGGTAGGATGAAATTTTGTGGAGGAAAGAATTCAACTTCATCTTAGTATTCTTTATCCACCTCCATCCTGCACTCCTGAAATAATTAATGTGCAAAACCCAATACTTGACTGGTACTTCGAGAATACGAAAGATGCTTTGAAACTTTGGTCAGATGAAGCCTTGACAATTTAAAAATTATATTAAAAAGCTGATTGATTACCATCCAGGATGTTATTACATCTTTTTGGTTTACTTTTGATCAAAAAATATTGAAATAGCAAGTAGTATCCCAGAAATATTATCAAGTCTTTCCTTGTTCTATAATAATATTATTTTTTCTTCCACATGTCACATATTCAGGTATATTATAAAGTAGCATGAGTTGTATTTTGCAATTTTTTTTTCCTTTGGTTTTAATCTCTAACATATTTTTTTATCTCTCTCTTTACCCTTTCCATTTAGAGGAATGCAGATGTGGAACTTGGTCAATGCCTTCTATAACCTTCTTTTTTTTGTAGTGGTCCAAATTGCAATAAAGAGTTGACAACAATATTATAACAATGTGTGCAACTTTTACTTCAGAAGCCAATAGGGTTTTTAGGATATTTAGGCCCAGATAGAGAATTTCTATATCAATCTTTCTGAAAAATCTTTCTGAAAAACTTGCTGCAATGGTCTCAATGATTTAGCCTTTCTTTTGGTACAGAGAAACATAATAAAATCCCCAAAAGTCTCTGAAAAGCAATCAAACATGTAAAACTGGTAAAAACCTGTGTAGAGCTTATGTTAGCACTGAGGTAGGACTGGCATATGAGAAAACATAGGGGTTTTTGCCACACATGCGCAGTATTTTGTGATGTGCTGCTGTTGATTATATTAAAACCATGATATGAAGACATATAACACTGTTGTCATAACTCAATAAGACCTCACCTAGTGTAAGAATTTTGAATGTGATTCTGCATAAATTTCCATAAAACTGTAATCAGAACTCTTATAGTAGAGTTGTAATTAGACCAACAACACAGTGTTATGATTTTTTTCTTATTACACACTGAGGTTCTGAAAAATAGATGCACCAAAAAACTTTTGAGCAGATAAATTTTGGAGGTCTTATTCACACAGACTATTGGTAAAGAGCTCACCCTAACAATATCTTACACTCGGTTGAATGCAATAAAATGATATAACAGAAAAATTATGTGAAATAAGAATTTCCCTTATACGTGTGTATGATTATCTAATTAGGTCACTGGCTGCTATCAAAAGTATGCCAGTCTCCAATTATATTCAATAGTACCTCAGAATGTGATTTTTTTCACTTCATTGGTATCTGCAATTTATAAGTGTTACAGAGTTAGAGTATTAAAGAATTTTTAAGTTTTTCTGTTCAAAAGAAAGTGACTGTAAAAATACAGTTCTTTGCTCAATATTTCACTGTCTAAGGTGTTTCAAAAGTACACTAGTTTTATAATATATATGTATAGCTACTTTATCCTGTTAGCCTTGTGGAGAAAGAGCTGAGAAGGAAAAGAAATTCACATAGATCACATAGAATTGCTAGGAAGTTAGTTCTTACCTATAATTATGTACATTACACAATAATTTACAATCAGTCAAATATAAAAAGAAAGTTTTGAAGACAATAGTATTTCAAGGACTAGAAGCAGGTTCACAGGTTAAGGTATCTTTACTTGTATGTGCCTATCTTACTTTGCTGTCTAAGATGAGAAGCTCTTTATCAGATCATAAGCAGGTATTTATTCTTCGATGAGCTGAATGACCCTCCAGTCTCAGATGGGCAGAATTCAGTTCCCTAATGATAAATGTTTAGAATCACAGAATCATAGAACAGTTTGGGTTGGAATCGACCTTAAAGATCATCTAGTTCCAACCCCACTGCCATAGTCAGGGACACCTTCCACTAGACCAGGTTGCTCAAAGCCTCATCCAAGCTGGCCTTGAACACTGCCAGGGAGGGGACAGCCACAACCTCTCTGGACAGCCTGTTCCGGTGTCTCACCAGCCTCATAGGAAAGAATTTCTTATTAATATCAAATGTAAATCTACCATCACCCCTCATCTTGTCACTATACTCCCTGGTAAAGAGTCCCTCCCTATTTTTCCTGTAGGTCCCCTTCAGGTATTGGAAGGCTACTAGAAGATCTCCCCAGAGCCTTCTCTTCTCCAGGTTAAACAACTCCAACTTTCTCAGCCAGTCTTCATAGAGGTGGGGCTCCAGCTCTCTGATAGTCTTGTGGCCCTCTGGGCCTGCTCAATCAGGTCCGTGCCTTTCTTTTGTTGAGGACTCCAGAGCTGAACACACTTCTCCAGGTGGGGTCTCATGAGAACAGAGTAGAGGGAGAGAATCACCTCCCTCGACCTTCTGGTCACATTTATTTTGATGCTGCCCAGGATACCATTGACTTTCTGGGCTGTGAGCACACACTACCAGGTCATGTTCAATTTTTCATCCACCAATACCCCCAACTCCTTCTTCACAGGGCTACTCCAAATCTCCTCATTGCCCAGCCTGTGTCCATGTTTGGGATTGCCCCAATCCAAATGCAAGACCTTACACTTGGCCTTGTTGAACTTCATGTGGTTTGCATGGACTCAGCTCTCCAGCCTGTCACGGTCCCTCTGGATATTATCCCTTCCCTCCAGTGTGTCGACCACAGTACACATCGTGGTGTCATCAACAAACTTGCTGAAGGTGCACTCATTCCCACAGTCCATGTCCCTGATAAAGATGTTAAATAATGCTGGTACCAATATGGATCCCTGAAGGACACCACTTGTCACTAGTCTCAACCTAGACATTGAGCCTTTGACTGCAACTCTTCTGAGTACTACCATCCAGCCAATCCCATTTTAGAGACAAGGATGTTATATGGAAGAGTATCAAATTCTTTACTTCTAGTCCCTTTGGTTTATAGGAAACTCTCCAATCATTTTTTTTTTATAATTTAGTTGTACTTAATGAGACAAACATGATCTGAGAAAAGCAAATGTTTTCATCTGAAGCTGAATGTTCCTTCTTGTTATCATCCATGATACAGCTTTTATTTGAAATAAAAAACTTTTTAATAAAATAATTTTCTCTCTACATCAATTTTTAGGTAAATTTCTCTGAAACTCTACTTTAATCCTTAAACTTTTTCTTATAAAAAAATTTTAATAAAGTATCTACAGACCAGCAATGCTGTAAAAACACACATTATAAGAGTAGGCAAAAAGTTACAGTCAGCAAAACCATTGTTCATATCGTTTTTTTTTTCTTTTTAAATGATAACAGAAATTACAGGAAAAATGTTTGGTGATTAGTAAACCACTCCCTAAAGTCCTCAGTGAAATGAGAAGGGAAAGTAATTTAAGTTAATGTCCTCTGCAGACAACACTGGCAGCTAAAAATCCAGGAATAGTAATTAAAAGGACATAAACCAATACATTTTTTCATATTTTAGGAGGTTATGAAGAATGATGAAAGTATTGATTTACCTTTCAGTGAAACATTGCCTGAATTTTTATTATAAACATGTAATTATTGTTTGCAGTAAATTGTAGATGGGTTTGTAGATATGGTTTAAATGAAACTTCATCTATAACTCATTGCTAAACTTGTCTGCAATCTCTTGGTTAATTAAGATATTCTAAAGTCCCCAATATAGCAGCACAGAGTTGGAATTTCTAGCTTTTATGGAAACTGAAATAATACTTACTACTTGAAATTCATATTGATGGTTCCAAATAAATCATGTGTTTAATGTAAATTTCTGACATTCTGTATGAAGTCATGTTGCTTTTTGGTCAGAATATGTCACATTGGGTCATGTCACAAACTGTTCTGAATGGTATCACTGCAACAAGCCATGACAAATCAATGAGACATAATAAAAGAAATGAAATATTTTTAAGACTATTTTGCAATCACTGGAATCACAAATATCCAGTTTGAATATTGTGCATCAAATAGATGAGTGTAATTTTAGCTGCATTTGTGCCTAACTGTCAAGTTAAATCTCCTTTCTTTACACAGAATTATCCTTCATGTATATGCAGGCACAGGTATATAAATACAAATATATGTATATATATTTTGGTCTGTGTAACCTGCTGTGCATAGCTTTTTGTAGTGAATCTAAGAGTGGTTACAGGGATCCATGACTCTGTCAGTAAATCAGTGGTAAAAACCACAGCTAATGAGTTAATTCTAATGGATACAGTAATATCCATAGCAAACCTTCTGTATGAAGGTTTATCTAATCCCATGTTTGACATATCTTCCTGTGGTCTTCCTAACCCATTCTTTCCTTTTTGCAACAAGGACAAAAATACTATTTAAAAGCTTAATTTCAATGACAAGTAAGTGACAGTAACAATAATGTAATTCCCTGAAGGGGATGTTTTAAAGAGAATGACTGGTACACTCAGAATAACTTCTCTGAAAAGACTGGTCAGGAGTCTCGGTCAACCTATAAGCAACATTTCTATGGTCTTAAGCAGAATTGACATAAGAAAGTCTGTTTTTAAGATAAACTTTCTTAGATGTCCAAGGAAATATTGCTTCAGAAAAATAATTGAAGATTATGAAAGACTTAAAGAAATTAACTGCAGCATATTACATCACAAGTGGCAGTTTTTGATCTGCCTCCTTTCAAGAGACACTTTTTAATCCTGACAGGGAGCAAATATTTGCTTCAAGCATGATCAGAAGCAAGCACATTAGCTATGTCCAATCCAATTAATTCTCTCCTAGATAAATCTGCTTTGGAAGGAACTATCTGAAAGCCTTAGAGACATGAGCTATTTGATCTGTTCACCTCAGGGCCACTGATGGTCTTTGGCTTTCATATATTCAGTAGAATAGACATACGCAGTGGACTCCCATGGCTGTTTCTGATTACCATATTTTCCGAACTCATATATGCTGTCTATCATCTGGGCTCCTTCCAATAGATTATAAAGATGTTCTTCATAGACAAGAGCACAATTTCTTGATGTTATGTAATAATATTTATGCAAATAATAGTAAATATTATTGGGATTGAGTGCACTCTCAGTACGCTTGTTGATGACACCAAGCTGAGTGATGTGGTTGATACGATACTCTAGAGGGAAGGGATGTCATCAAAAGGGACCTTGACAGGTTTGAGAGATAGAGGTGGGCCCGTGCAAACCACATGAAGTTCAACAAGGCCAGGTGTAAGGTCTTGAATCTGGATTTGGGCAATCCTAAACATGGACACAGACTGGGCGGTGAGGAAATTGTGAGCAGCCCAGCAGAGAAGGAGTTGAGGGTATTGGTGGATGAAAAACTGAACATGGCCTGGCAACACGTGCTCACAGCCCAGAAAGACAAACATATCCTGGGCTGCATCAAAAGAAACGTGAATGTGCACTAGACTGTAGCTGAAATATACTGTAGTGGTTTTGACTCTGAACAGTGTTGTTTACATTTGTTCAATTTGCAAGTTATATTCCATGCAAATAAGCAACATATATGAGATCAGAAAAAACCTAATACCCTGGCTTTAAGGACAGAAATATTCTGTTGACATATACACATACAGTGATTCAATTTAGTCCTTGATCTTACATCCAGATCTCCAGAAATCTTGACTTTAGTGGGTCAAGAATAGCATTCAGTCATCAAATACAAGCAACAGATATTGTTGTACCACTGCTGTGCAAAGTCCTTCTTGGAGATAAACAGTGGAGATACAATGCACAGTGTCACAGGAATCAGGCACATACTGATTCTTGAGTCAGAATTTCTCTACATAAAAGTGATTTTCACCACACCAGCATCATGCATTTTGCTTCAGTGCCTATAAGAAGACCCCAGGGATTCACTAACCTTTATGGGAAAAGTCTTTTATTACTTAGTACCTGTTCTAAATAGCTTTTCTTAGCTTCCTGTAAAATTTAATAGAGGATAGAACTGCTATAAAATTCTACAGGAGAGGTGAAATCTTATAGAAGAAAGGCAATTCTCATTCAGTTCTATAGATAAAACTTTCATAAAATTCTCCCAAAATATTATTTTCCTATATGCTGTGGCATATGCTCTGAAATTTATGAAAGTATAACTGATATTTAATACTAAGAAACAGTATTTTAATGTCAAAAGTACATTCCCTTGTATTCATCACATTACTTTAAATCTTACAAGAAAAAAAAAGCTTGTTTTAAGTATCTTCATATATCCTGAAATATGTGCTGAAATTATAGCAAGTTATAAATCTACTTTGAACTGTAATTTCCAACTCATTTGTATGTTGAATTTTATGGTTTACTTTGTATTGTATGGCTGAAGTATATCTTGTATTTTATTGAAATATACAAATAATCATTATCTTACAGACTTCTTAATGAAAATTTTCTCTAAAAATCTAAAAAAAATATTACTGGGAATGCTATTTAAGAAACAATATTTAAATATTCCACATTTTATAGACTCACTACTATTTTTGGAAACTGACCTCTTCTAAAATTTGTCGTGAAAAATTATGCTACTCCAGCTTGTAACCAGTACTCACTTTTTTAAGTGTGATGTTAATAAGCTCATTGTGCACTATTTAAGATGTTTTATTAGGAAGACTATTGAATTTTTTTCTGATTTATTAAATAATTCAGTTGATTTCCAGTTCAATAAAATGATTGTAACTTTCAAGTACTTTCATGGAACTTTACATGTTCATAATAGTATCATGCTTGTCACATGCACACCTACAGTTTTATTTTCTAGAATAAATTCATAACAAAGGAAAAGAACAGCAGAAAGAGCTACAAAAGCTTGTGTCTTATAAATAAATCTGTTCAAGCACTACAATAATAGCTTGGTTCTAAAATGTTTTCAGAGCTTTAAACTGAAGTCCCTATAATGAAAAAAAAAAAATTAAGGTAAAAATGTGCATACTTTTTGCAAGAAATTATCACCAGCTAGTTTTGCAAATAACATTTTATATTATAAAAATACTGGAATTTTCATTTAGAATTGAAGTTTCAGGTTAAATTGAAACGTGCATGTTGTGTTGCATACTAGGCTAATCATATCAAGGTCATTCTGTGTAAAGGTGAAAAACAGGATCTCAAAGGGACTGCACTTGCTATGGGGCAGGTGCTTTCTGTTGTGCAGTCCCAAAGTCTTGGTTCCCTATGCACATCCCACTTAGATCAAAACTGGATAACCTGACAAAATATGAATGACATTATTCTAGGTACTTTAAATTCTTTTAAAAATAAATCCATATTAGGAAGGGAGCCACAGTTCCTTGCAGTAGCATTATGTTTAGGGAATGGTTGCTGAATACACTGGCCCTGTAGCTCAAGTCTGACATTAATGATGGAAGACTAGAAAGGGAGCTTTCTGCAGGTTATTTGATAAGCTTGGCAGTAAAGTCTGGAGTTCCTTACCTTAAGCAATATGAGAAATAAAGGCTGTTTGGAAAAAACGGATGCATCTTTGAGCAAAGTCCCAGTCCCAGAGAAAAAAAGAACACGAAAGACTGAATTCAGGAGAGATTTTAAAGTTTGCCCATTTTAACATTAACCACACTGAGCTGACAAACAACTATGAGATCAAACCAAAAATGGTATCTTGAAGACTTGAGTTTTCAAAGATGTTAATCAGCAAGAAAGTGTAAGCCAATGTTTTTTTGTTTTCTTTAACATTTCCCTGCAGAGTTACCTTAAATTGAGCTCTTGTAGACTGGTGATCATCAGAAAAAAATCTCTGAATTGGTACTTTGGCCCCACTGCATCTCTGGTCATATGATATTGGTGGTTGGACTAATCACATGGCAAAGTGAACAGAGGAAATTCAGACATATGATCTAGGATCTATACCTGAGATTGCCTAGAACAGGGACCAAAGTCTGTTTACCATTTCTGTTTAAAAGGCTTGTAGAGATGAATGTTTTAAACACAGCTGTCATCTTTTTGATTCTCTTTTGTAGCAGATATCCCTGAGAGTATAAGCAAAAGATGGTAGCAGAAGCCTTGAAGGTACACACAGAGATTGACACTAAAAGCCCCAAGGGGACAGAAGTGTTTTAATAATGATCACTAAAGAAATGCAGCTTTGAGAGCTGGGTAGAATCATTTTCAGAACTATATTTATGGGATCTGTAAGAATCTATTTCAGCTTCCCATGACTGAAAATATAGGCATACATATTTTCACATTGCACCCTACATTGCAACAAGGAACTTGTCTTCAGAATTCAGCAAGTAGAATGGATCAGTAGGATATCCCATATCATTACCTTATCATTACACGGAAATACACCACTATGCTTTGTGTACCTTCATTTGAGGTACAGTGGATATTTGGATGCAATTCTTGTTTCTCCATCTTTAGAAGGAGAGTATAGATGTATGCTTACAAGAATAATACATGAATGGAAGAAAGAAAGTGCACAGGCAGAGGAACTACAAACATGTAGAAGAATAATATAGAGACATTGCTGGGGTGTGTGGGGATGGGATTAGGAAAGTTAAGGCAGAGATGGAGCTGAATTTGGCAGTGGATGCAAAGAATGCTAACAAGGGCTTCTACAGGTAGTTGGACAGAAAATGAAGATTTTTTAAAAAAATACCCCCTGAAAAAAAAGGAGAACTAGTGACAACTTACATGGACAAGGCTGAGGTACTCAACAATATTTTTGACTCCGTTTTGACTGGTGATCACTCCACATCTCTCAAGCCTATGAACTTCAAGGCAGGACTCCTATGATCTCTCATTGTAGGAGAGAAGCTTCAAAACCATATGAAGAACCTGAACATATACAAGCCCATGGGACCTGACGAGATGAATGCCAGGGTCCCGAGAGAATTGGCTGATGTAGTTACCAAGCTACTCTCACACTTCAAAAACCATGGCCTTTCAGTACTTAAAGGGGGCTTATAGGCAAATTGGAGAGAGAGACTTTTAACTATGGCCTGTAATGACAGGACAATGGGTGACAGTTTTAAACTGAAAGAGGGTACATTTACATTGGATATAAAGAAGCCATTTTTTACAAAGAGAGTGCTGAGACACTGGAAGAGTACAAAGTACTTACACTTTTATAGCTTTATATCCTCCTAAGGCACAACATACCGCATAGTATACGCACATTCTTGCTTTTTTCACTGCTCAGTTGCATAGACATGTAGCTGCAAACTTAGCGCTACAACCCACAATAGTAACAGGCAAAAGTTACCATTTTTAGCTAAACTAAGCTGAAGTTGCTGTTAAATTCTGTAATGTTGATTGTTCTGCTGGTCAGGAAAAATGGAAATACAATAGACGTTTCATTACAAAAGGAGTTATTCCCAAAAGACTGAATACAGATATCTGAATACTATCTGAATACAGACAGCAAATATTTTAGGATAAACAAACAAAAAACACAAAAGAAACAAATACCTTTCACATGGAACAATGTCCATTTCAGTTGTTTTCTTATATATTCTGTACAGAAAATATAGCATGGCAAAATCGTCAGTATGGCTGCAGTAATTTTTTATTACTATTAATTTTTACTTTATTTAAAGGACTTATGTTCTTCTGAAAACTTAAGTTTCATTACTATAAAAACCACAAATTATGTTTGTGGAATTTTTTTACAATCTGACCTTGAATGTACTTTAAACTATGCCATGTATAAGGTCCTTACTGAAAAAAATAAGCAACAAACCAGACCCATCTCCACAGAATAGAAAAAAATCCTCCCTAAGATATAACGTTCTAAAAGCAGAATTACAAAAAAGAATAAATAGTAGGCAGATTGTGAAATCACAATAAGACCACACAGATGTGCAGATGTATAACTGGCTTACTAAATTTTATGTGCAGAGTTTGCAGAGTCATATTGTTGGATTTGAGTCAGAAAGAGACATTTCAGTGCATTCAAGAGAAGGGAAAAGAAATCTCCCTCAACTCAAAGGCTAGCAGAAAATTTTCTGTGGGGAAAATGTATCCACTTCCCATGTCTCCCATTTTAGTAGTTAGATTAATGAACATCATGTATTTGGCTTCTGTCTATGCTTTTCTTTCCCAGAATAATTTTTGCAACAGCTTTACCCTGCAGCATTAACTACCCTTGATAGTTTTCTCTCTTACTGTGTGATTACTTGCTTAGCATAATGACTTTTTTGCTTTTTTTAATTACTGTGGTGTCACAGGAATTACTGGCTAAAAAAAAGTTGACTTTAATGGAATATAATATTATCAGTAATGAGAAAAACATATAGAAAGTTAATATAACTACATTTCAGATGTCTTTAGTAACCTTGCAGAATTTCCATGTTTTATTTTGAACAGTTTAATTTTGAAAAGGCATTTTAAACATTCAGAACTATAATATGAAAATAGCAAAACACAGCTGAACAAAATTTCCTGGCAGAACATTTTTTTTTAATTAGAAAGAGTTGTACAAAAAAAGACAAGGTCTCCTTAAAAAATATTAATTTTATCTGTCTTCTAATGCTAACCTGTTTTACCATGATAAAATATCAAATTATCATCACATATAAAATGTATACTAATATACATTATATTTCAGTAACATAACTCACTCTTACTGTCTTTATTATGCTTATATCATAATTATGCAAGAATTGTAAATTATGCATAATTCTAAGAAAATTTAAAATATTTTTTTTTAACTGGAATTTGCGGTGACCACAAATCCAATTGCTGATCCATTATGTAACTCAATATCACAGTAATGTTGAACATTGTTCTATCACTGTTTTGTTTGATTTTATTCATGTGCTAAAACTGTGAAAGAATTCTGGAGCATGAATGATTTTTTAATCAATAACCACAGTGAAGATGTCTTAGTGTCAGGTTTTTACTTGTCTAGACAGTGATAAGTTTAAGCCACTTTCCAGTGAAAATGAACCAACATAATATTTACATTTACTTCTTTCCCATTGATTAATGTTATGAATAATGTTGTGAGAAAACAACCACAGGACAGAAAGACAAAGCCTTCCTTTTAAAAAAATTGAGCAGTTAAATTGTATAACCCCACTTGCTGTTTTGAGTGAATCTTCATACAAATTAAGAGATTAATTCATTAATAAATGAATGAACCTATCAATATTTTTGTTTTATTCTCTTTTTAGTAGAAAATATTACCTACAACATACCTACACAAGAAGAGAAAGAGTGTTTCTCATAAACAAGCCACCAAAATTCTCTTCTTTTGCATAATAAAACTGGTTTAGTTCTGTTCAGTTTAGTCTCCAAGCCCAGGGCAATGCAGATGTGGGTGACTAGCTAATAAACCATACTTAACTGTTATTGAAGAGGTCATATAAATTCTATGTTAAAATATAATCAGTTTTCACCATTTAATGCCATATTATACATACAAATGCTGAAACATTCACATGTGTTTTCCTAATATAGGAAGAATCCAAACACATTTATACATATTAGTCACAATATTTCAGTGTTGAAGTAGTTAATGTTATTCAGCTTTAATAAGATAATCATGAACTTTTAAGTATAGGGAATGGTTAATATAGTAATTATAAGGAGACCTTGAAAGAAATGTGAAACTACCTGTGCTCTCAAAGAAAAATAAAATTCACTCTTAAAATAGCTAACCTGAACAAGCTTTTAACACTTTGTAAGGATAATTAAGTTCTCAGTGTATATACTATCTACTTTATTAATTACGCAAAATTTTGTGGTTTCTTTCCAAAACATCATTAAACTGGAATGTAATTCAAAACATAATAGCTGAGAACAAATGTAAAAGTTTCTGAAGTATGAGATTAATAACATTGGCATGAGTTAACCATTACGTGGGATATGTTGGTACATTTTTCACATACAGCTTTGTCACTGCACATGATTTCTGATCTACAAGACCCCTACTATTCAGCACTTGTATCTCAGCCAGCTAATGAGTGGTAACTGTGTCATGTTTGTGAACATATTCAAATAACTATTTAATGAAGCCTATTAAAGTTGGTGACAGCCTTGACCTCTAGGAATTCTAAGGTAATGACATAGTGTTCTTGGGGTTTCTCTCCCCTTCTTTATCGTCAAATAAACAGAACTAATTGAATGCTGTTCATTATCTTTTCCTTGGGTCTGGATGATTTATACAAATATATTCCTTTATTTTCCACATTCCTCTTCCTTTCTGCTAACTAATTTAAACATTTTTCTTTCATTATATAAATCTTAGTGATGAAATGCGGGTACTTTAAGGCTTTTATACATCTCAAGAAAGTTCTTCAATTATTTTTCACAGTGTAACATTCAAAAATCTCCAGCACACCCTGCGGCTGGATCTACATTTCAGTACATCCTGCTCTAGGCAAATTGGACTTGCTGGCCTCATTTAATTTGCAAAGAAAATATGCTCCAATTATTTCCATGAAGAGACCTGCTAGAACACATTTTTGGTTCCTCCCTCTGGAAGGAAATCTGCATGTACATTGGAATGGTGAGCTAACACAGTTTCCCACAACAAGAAACTGAAACTGAGGCAGAACACAGTGCCAGAATTAAAGAATGCACTGCAGAGCATGGTCATCTCATAAGTACAGTCTTTGACTCTATAATATGTATTGGATTATTACATGACACCATCATCTTACTTTTTTGCATGTGCAAGGTTGTAATGCATTATAATTTTACTAATGAACTGTGGTTGGGTCTTATGGTAAACAGACACAACATGGCAACACTCACAAACCCGTCAAAATAGTAGGAAAAAATTGTTCATATATTTGAACTCTTTTACCTTCCAAAACATGGAGATAGCTAGAAAGAATTACCTCTGATCAATACTAATGCTCAAATGATGATTTGGGATTTTATGAGAGAAAACCAGCTAGCACAGGCTAAACTGTGTCAGGGATCATTCTAGCAATTAAATAGGATAGTTGATTGAGTTCCAGTGCCTGGGAACTTCCCCCATTTCTGTATAAATTTATAATAGAAACATAGCTACTATACATTTTCATTATTATTATTTTTAAGTAGAATTCTGGTGCATATTTAGGGTTTGCATAAACTTTCCCCTTCCGCTGTCCTATGGCATGATCAAGACCTTTTTTAAGAATGAGGCAAACAATGAATCTGAAGCAGTGGGTTTAGCAAGAGATGGAAAATAACCTACACAAGCTAGTAAGATTGCTCACACTTCAGTTTTTCAGGCAGATTTTTAACCTACCATCCAGGCCCCCCAAGACAGACTGCTCAGAAGCTGTCCACCACAGTCAGGTGGAGAGGGCACAGAGTGGAGGCAGAGCACAAGTGGGCAACTGTGTGTCAGGAGGACTCTCCTCCTGTCCAGTATCTCTTTCTAAGCAATTCACAGTCTGTAGATAGCAGTTTAACTTCATATCTTTTTAAGAAAACACAGAAAAATAAATAGACTGTTCTTTGAGTATCTCCCTATTTTCTTCACAGAAATTTAAGTGAATAGAGAAATTATGTTTACCAAATCAAAATAATATATCTAATAGTTCACACAAGTACAAATAAGATCATCCATATATTAATATAATCCAAACAGACTGGAATGTATTCAGCTGAGACATCACAGTTATTTGGCAATTGACTTTTGAAAGAATTAATCCCTGAAGAAATAATAAACACTTTTGTCTTATACAAAGACAGAGAATTTAGAACACACTCACGGAAGACTTATGGACAGCTGCCATTTTTAGTAATGCTTATTAATTGCTGTGGCAGTTAGGATGAGTTGGAACTGGCTAACATAGCTGTTAGAATCATAGAATCATAGAATCATTGAGGCTGGAAAGCACATTCAAGATCATCCAGTCCAACTACCTACCTACAATACCACTAAGCCACAACACTCAGCACCACCATACAGACGCATCTTGAACACCTCCAGGGACAGTGATTCCACCACCTCCCTGGGAAACCTATTCCAATACCCAATCATCCTTACAGTGAAAAAATATTTCCTAATGTCCAATCTGAATCTTCCCTGTTGCGATTTAAGGCCGTTTCTTCTTGTCCTTTCACTATGGGCATGGCAGAAGAGACAGACGCTCACCTGACTACAAACTCCTTTTAGGTAGTTGTAGAGAGTCGTGAGGTCCTCCATGATCATCTTCTTCTCTAGACTGAACAACCCCAGCTCCCTCAATTTTTCCTCGTAAGATACATTTTCCAGTCCCTTCACCAGCTTTGTTGCCCTTCTCCGGACACACTCCAGCACCTCAATGCCTTTTTTAAAGTGAGGGGCCCAGAACTGAACACAGCACTCGCAGTGTGGCCTCACCAGTGCTGAGTACATCAGGACAATCACTTCCCTATTCCTGCTGACACATATCCAGCTGGCTGTCAACCAGCACCCCCAAGTCCCTTTCTGCTGAGCAGCTTTCCAGCCACTCTTCCCCGAGCCTGTATCAGTGCCTGGGGTTGTTGTGGCCCAAGCATAAGACCCAGCACTTGGCCTTACTGAACCTCATCCCGTTGGCCTCTGCCCATCAATCCAGCCTGTCCAGATCTCTCTGCAGAGCCTTCCTTTCCTCAAGCAGAACACTTACACCCAACTTAGTGTCATCTGCAAACTTACTGAGGGTACATTCAATCCTCTCATCTAGGTCATCAATAAAGATGTTAAACAGAACTGGCCCCAACACCAATCCCTGGGGAACACCACTAGTGACTGGTCACCAACTGGATTTAGTTAGCATAAGTCTGTGAACTTTAAATCAACATATATGACCAACCTCTTGTTCCGAATGAGAGATTAAGCACTGAGTAGTTTTTGTGAGATTCAGGAAATGGATAGCCAAACTATACAAACAACCTGTCATCAAGAATGGCAGCATGGGTAGAAGCATCTCCTTTTGACTGCCATAAACAGCAACACCAAGTGAGAAAGCAACTGTGCAACACCTGAAACCAAGGTAGTAGTCTCTATCTAATCTTGTAATTATCTGGAGGCATCCTAAAACCAGAAGAATGCTGGTGGACTCATGACCCTGCAACAGGCATATTTGGAACCTCCTTACTAACCCCTCAACTCGCCTCCTGGACTTCCTTATTTCTTCCACAGCACAGGAAAGCTGTTTAAGGAACTGCTATGCTGATCCACGTAACTTCCCTCCCACTCCCATTGAACAGGGAAGTCATGTAATTTCTGAAATTGCATACATCTGCGATTAAAGTGTTTTGTGTCCAAATCCATTTTTTTCTCCACACATTCGTTTGATCTTGAACCATAACAACTGCATCATTACAGAATGAATGATCAACATGAGATACTTATGATAAGAGAAAAACATAAGCCTTCTTTTTATATTCTTTCACGTGTAGCAGCAAAATTGAAGTATTAAAGGAAGAGACAATAAATTAAGAAAACATTGTCTCAAAGTCTAGAATACTTGCTATAAAATTGTATAAAAGTAGTGTCCTGGTTTGATCCAGGACAGAACCAATTTTCTTTTAGTAATTTTAGTTTTCAGTTAGGTCTCTTCTAAGTAACTGCAATTGCTGAAATTAACAGCATGTTTTTCAGTCAGTGTCTGCTACTAGGACTGATAACACTCAATATTTATAGTTACTGCTAGAGAATAGCATGCAGAGCCAAGGCCACTGCTTGGTTCTGCTAAACATCTTATGCTCTGGAAACAAAAGGGAGGAAAAGGGGTCACACCTGTGACCCTCCTTCAGGGAAGAGCAGACTGAACAGGTGACCAGAATTGACCAAAGGGAGTATTCCATTTCATACACATCATAATTAGAATAAATCTGAGGAATCAGGAGGTTCGAGCTTTCTTTGTTCATAACCAGCATCCTGGAAGAACTCAGTCTGTTTGTCTGCCTTTGATCCCAATCTGTGCATTCCTGACTCCATGCGTTACTGTCTCCAGCTTCTGTCTTCAGTTGGCTCCAGGAGTCCAGTCTGGGACTTTTGCAGGGCCTGCATTGCAGCCTTGGGGGTGTTGTGTTATTGGAGGAGAGCATGATACTGGTTTTGCATATATTTGTATATACTTTTATGTACTGTATTATTTTCTTTTTCATCATTACTGTTTCATTAAAGCTGTGTAGTTTAGTTTCCAATCCGTAAGTCTCTCTCCCTAATTCTCTTTCCTTTCCCTTTCTGGGAAGGGAGAGTGGTAATAGAGAGCATCTGCCATTCATTTAATTGCCAGCCCAGTGTTAAACCATGACAAGTAGAAACTCCCACTGGAAGCAAGACCAACTTCATTGTCAAGTCAGATTGCTCAGAGCCTATTCAGTTGAGTTCAGCATAGCTCCCAAGGATGGAAATTCCTCAACCTTTTCAAGCAACTCCCAGTACTTTACTCTACTCATGGTGAAGAGTTTTCTTTTGTTATGATGTGCCAGAATTTCTCTTGCTTCAACCTGTGACTGCTGCCTCTTTGTCTTTTATTGTGTACCACTGAGAAAAGTCTAACTCCGTTTTCTGTATAAATGGACATTAGAGTGCTGAAGAATGAAATTAACTCTCTCTTTACATTTCCCACTGCTTGGTTCCTTTCCTTCAGGAAAAACAAACTTCAGCCTCATAAAACGTTTTCTGGTCTGGATTTATTCAGTTCAACTGCTAGCCGAACATATGCATATACAGAAACATATAAATGAGAAATTGAATCAGAGATTCCACTGTCATCATAAGGGAGCACTGGGAGCATATGGTTCAGGCCACTCAGAGCAGGGCTATCTTCAAAGTTAGACCCAATTATCTCTGTATTTTTATTTACTTTTTTTTTAAAAGTAAAATCCCATAGTCCATGGCTCATGGACTCACCAAGTCTCATGGCTATTCCTGTGTGTAGCCCTAGCATTTCAGTTCAATTGTGTCGTTTCAGTTCTCAGTATGGTAGTGGATTTGAGAACAGGAGAAAAGGATGATGCTAAATTTAACGCCCTATCTATGAAAAGTGTTTAGTTAACTGAGGAATGACTATGCAATTATTGCAATTAATTCCTCTTCCATGCAGAAATAAACAATAAAATCTTCAAGGTTCCTTCTGGACTAACATGGACAAAGCCTCCTTGATCCCTTACCTAGATAGTCATTACTTATGTCAGCCTCACCTATCTTAATAAGGTACCTTGCTGAGTATCCCATATTTAGGATTTCTGTATAAGAAGAGGAAGTGAACATTACCAAAGAATGACTAAAATCTCAATTAAGATACACTGGCCATGCCAACCTCCTTCTATGGACTCCATAAATAATTTGGGTACCTATAGTATGAAGGATGAATCCAGGACAGCAGCAGTCTTAAAAAGCTGTTCATCACACTGTGTAGAAAGATCACCTTTCTATAACTTTTCAATATATATATATAAAAACCATGATAACTGTCTCTTGTTATAATACTGCCTGAAAAATAGTATGTGGTTGAGTAGCTGTGACAATCATTAGCAATAACTTTTAAAATAATAGACCTAACTACAGAAAATATTTAAATTTATGCTTAAAACGTGTTCAAAGCTAATATGTAATGAAAAACAATCTTTACTTAAATGAGTATTTAACTTTTACCAAGAGAAAAAAATAGCCTAAAATGAATTTACTGTCAAACTAGTTTATCTAGCTTGCTTAGACTAATATTGTGCTGTTCTACACTTGGCCAACATAAGAAACATACAAAAGGAAACTAAAATTTACAGACAGATGATTTAAAGATTTCTCAATTTAACCCAACTCCCTTGATTTTGGAAGTTACATTTTTCATCTTAATCACTTACACAGGCTGCATAATAATTTATGGGGGGGATCTCATATGAGGTAATTAAAAATAATGTTAAAAAGAAATCATACAAATAAACTGCCTGTGGATAAGAACATTTCCTCTTTTCATTCAGTCACTTAAACTGCTAATTATCTGGAAAAAAATGCCTGTTTAATCATATTACTATTTGGTAATATGTTGCAGTTTTACAGAGGAAAGGATAATGGTATGCACTTCTGTGAGAAATTTTATCTGATCCAATGAGCCTTAACTTCTGTTGTGTAGAAACCTAGTCTAATCACAAAGATTTTATGTGGAAATCGGGGAATATGAAGGAAATCAGATGTTTGATCCCACAGAGCTCCTTCCACTAGGGGGAGATGAAACCTTATTTGAATGATTATCAATAATGGTCATATTAAAAAGATACATTTAAAAATGTACCGTTACTTTCCCTCTTCTATTTTGGACTTAACAATGCACTTGCACTTTAATATTCAAGTACCATCTCCTGATGCTACCTTTGACAAAGTTTTCACTCTTTTAATGAACATTTTGACTCTTACCAAACAACAAATACATAATATATAGAAAACAGTCAATTTTTTTATATATATTCTATATGTGTGTATATATATATATTTTCATATGTGTGATTTCAATGATGCTATGTTAAGCAGTAGCATTCTCCACATTCAGGATGCTTTATAAAGATCAATAACAATAACAGCCAGCATTTTTTGGAAAGTAATAAGCTACTAAGTCACTTTTAATAGTTATGGCCATACACCTTGTGGGCAGCTTTACAAATTCATTTGTATGAGAGTATTCTCATTGTATGAGAGTAAGTAGAGAGAGGATTTCTTTCACAGATTTATAACTATTTATAGTATTTACAAACATTGTAGAATACCAGTTTTTTTAAATTCCTAGTTTGGTTTTTGAAAACAAGGTATTACCTCTGAACTCCAAACTATCTGTGTAGAAAAAGAGGACACATTATCACCTAGTAAGTAAGGTTGTAAAATACTCTGTTTGACCCACCTTTCCTCCCTCTTCCCCCCGTTACTTGAGCATGACATCATATGGTTTTGGTCAGCTGGGGTCAGCTGTCCTAGCTGTGTCTCCTCCCAACTTCTTGTGTACTCCCAGCCTACTCACTGGTGGGATGGTGTGACAAGCAGAAAAAACCTTGAGTAAGCACTGCTCAGCAATAACAAAAACAACCCCATGTTATCAATGCATTTTTCATCACAAATCCAAATCACAGCACTGTACAAGCTACTATGAAGAAATGTAACTTTTTCCCAGTTAAAACTAGTACAATCTTCACCCTTTATTCCATAACATTTATGTCATGCTCACATCTCACTTTATCAAATATATTCTCATTGATCACCACTCCCTTACCTTCCTTTGTCATACACACAGATATCTTTACCTTAGTATACAGATCAGCCCTATAAAATGTCTATTAATGTCCACAAAATGTCCATTGAGCTCATTTAGTTCATGACTTCAGGCTCCATCTGTTACCATGGTCACTCAGGACAAGAGATATGGTGTGGAGTTACTGGGCACCAAAACCAGTGCTGCACTTAACCCTGCCTCACTGCTTCCCATCTATGCACAGCACTTTGTCTAGGATAAGAAAAAAAAATTGCATTCATAATTTACTTAATTTAAACCTTCTTTAAACCAAAAGAGAGACAGTCTTTATGCTATTTATTCTAGGATCAGTTCTATCAGATAATTACCTAGACAGTTCTTCAAAACTACACACTTAAAGATAAAGGTTGTTCATCTGATTTTTTCATTATATTCTTTAAAACTCTTCAAAATTATTTGGCCTTTCTTATCTCTTTATTTCCTATAACACTCTTTGTACAACTAGGTTTTTAAACTGCAAGTGTTTGTGTTTTCCAATTTTAAACATTATTTTCTTTTTCTATGTTTAATGTCTTTAAGACAACAGAGTAAGTCTTTTATCCACACAAATATATGTTACAGAGAATACTGCCAAGTCTAAAAGCACTTGTATTCACATAGTTTATAGTAAAGTTAACTGATTTAAAGAAAGTGAAAGACATAGAAAATAAAAGTTTTCTGATTGTAGTCAGGAATAAAATATTTTTTAAATTTTATTTGTAAAATATGTTGCTTGTGGGTTGTTATAAGTATCCACTCATGGGCACTTGAAACAGAAAGACATACCGAATTTAATCAGTTTTATTGATTTTTGGGAAACACTTCAATCCTTTTTTTTCTTTCTGTGTAATCAGTGTTCATCTTCAAAATTAAATTCATTACACTTTATCTTTGCTAATCTTGGCAACAGTATTTAATTAATAATATTCATTGATTCTACAATCAATATGTTTTTATTCATACACACATTTAATTAGTGGATATCTGATAGCTTGCACATGTTTGTGCCTGTATATCTGTTGAGTACACGTGTGTGTGTATAAAGTGTATATATTAAGATTATAAAAAATAAATACAAATAACAATAGGAGAAATGAAAAACAATCAAACAAAAACAAAACAAAATAAAACAATACAAACAAAACAAAACAAAACAAACCACTGAAGGTCAAGCTGCAGAAATAATTTCTAAAGAATATTAAAGTAGGGTTTGACTACCTCTGGGAAATGGTAAAACCTTCCTACTTTGAAAAAGTTGTTTTACTCTAACCAGAGCAACAGTCACAGCCTACAGCCTACATGTTTCCCCCAAATCTTCATAACTACAGGCTGATATCTTTATAAACAGGGAAAAAAAAAAGTTACACTTTCCTTTGTTTGAAAGAATAGTCTGTGGCTACAGTCAAACCCACAGCCCCCCCGGGTTGTAGAGTGAGAGGCTCATGTCCTCCCCACAGTATGGAGCCTGACTGACTGGAGCACATACACATTTTTGGAAAGAGAGTACACTCTCATATTCTCTCTTTTGGAAATAGTTTTAAAATCCACTAAGGACATGGAAATCACCAGTATTTACAACATATAAGGCACAAGTAATGAGTAGTAGAAAAACCAAAACAAACAAGCCAGCAGATAGCCTTGCCTTTGGAGCTGGATCATTCAAGTGTAAATTAAGCACATACATAAAGAAGAGTTTTAGGGTCTAGGGCCCCAGGCTACCATTTGTGATGTCTGATTTGCAAGAAAATTATTGTCTTCATTGTGCCAATTACTTTCTGTTCTGCTTGCAATAGCTTCCAAATAGATCATTAGCCAAATAACAATTACCTTGGGCAAAGAATACCTCTCAACAATGCCCAAACTATTTGGCTGCAGCTTCAAAAGAGGCTTTTAGCAAGAGACTTAAAATTTTAAGCAATTTCAAATATTTCAAATGCCATTTTTTGAAGTGAAATTTTTGTTTCCAAGTATGTTATAATTTCAGTATTAGCAAAGTGAGATTTGCATTAGTATTGAATCATTTCTTTTGGAAAAATCTGATATCCTGTAAAAGGAATATACCATCTGCTGGCTACTTGACATTTTATTTTAATAAGACCATTAATTATAAGCCAAGGCAATCACTAAAAATCCATAGACTTAAATTAAAAAAAAAAAAAATCAATAGAACTGCTGACTGTACACCTGACACATTCACCTAAATTTATGAGTATTTTACCATTCAATTATAGACATTTATATATGGATTTGATGGATGGACAACTCAGTGGATAAGGAATTGGCTGGATGGTCGCACTCAAAGAGTTGTGGTCAACAGCTCAATGTCCAAGTGGAGATCAGTGATGAGTGGCACTCCTCAGGGATCAGTACTGGGACCGGTGCTCTTTAACACCTTTGTCAATGACACGTAAGGTGGGATCGGGTGCACTCACAACAAGTCTGCAGATGACACCAAGCAGTCAATGCACTGGAGGGAAGGGATGCCATCTAGAGGGACCTTGACAGTCTGGAGAGTTGGGCCCATGCAAACCAGAAGAACTTCAACAAGGCCAGGTGCAAGGTCCTGCACACGGGTTGGGGCAATCCCATGTGCAAATACAGGCTGGGCAGAGAAAGGATTGAGAGCAGCCTCAAGGAGAATAACTTAGGGGTTTTGGTTGATAAGAAGCTCAACATGAACCAACAATGTGTGCTTGCAGCCCGGAAAGCCAACAGTATCCCGGGCTGTATAAAAAGAAGCGTGGCAAACAGGTCAAGAGAGGTGTTTCTCCCCCTATACTTCACACTCATGAGACCCCACCTGTAGTACTGTGTCCAGTTATGAAGTCCCTAACACAAGAAGGAAATGGAGCTATTGGAGTGAGTCCAAGGAAGGGCCACAAAGATGATCAGATGCATGAAAATGCCAAGTGTATGTGAAGAAGGTCAACACCAAAGATTCTAAGAGAAAGAAAATGCAACATTCTTGTTAACGTTTTTATAGCACTCTCTGATAAAGCTACAGGAACTTGGCTTCTTAAGCTGGCTAGGAAGAAAAACCTGAATACAACATGATTTTTGTGTTTTCTGTTGTAAAGCTAAGTTGACCATACATTAGGTCTACTACTTTTGCACTGTTTCAGTGTGAAAAAAGGTCTCCATTTTACAGGGGTCAAATAATACTATGGACACGGACTTCTGAAACTATGCAACAGAGAATTGTGGTGGAATTTTCATACTAGCTAAATTAAAGCACTTTTGCAAAGAGACATCTTACTACAATGTGGTCTCTTATTTTACCATATTGTTGTGTATACATCTTTACTAATTGTTCATTTTCTATGAAAGTAAAATGTTAATACACACACATGCATATCAATATATTTGGAGGCCAAATCCTTCTTCCTTAGTGAAGAAATAGACTTACTAGTAAGTTTTATGTCTTTTTGTATTAGTACCTCAATACAAAGATTCTGGACTTGGGTTGCTTCTCTTTGTAGCATTTAGACACCAAGAATGATCCAAACATTTAAGGAGCAGAGACCTCCTGTTATACTTACATTTAGATATTTATTTATTTATTTATTTATTGACTTATTTATTTTCCTTTCTGACTCCAGCCCCAGAGTAGTCCTTTTCTGATAAATTCATAATGAGGGCATTTCTGCTTTGGTGAAGTCTGTGGTTAAAATATTTGAATGGTTGATGTTATGATTGGGAGAGATTAGGGTGTCAGAAAATCTGCTAAATTTTATGCTCAGTTTGCCTAATAGCTTAAATATATCATCTTGGGTATACTTATCTGATCAATAGTCAGTAAAACAATGATTTTTACTTTTTTCTTATTTATAATTTGCTTTTCCACACTAGTCTTTTTTTGAGGCAAATTTGTTTTCAGCAGCAAGAATATGCTTTAGACATAAAGTTAATTATTTGACTTGTCCAGTATAAATTATGATCTCCAATACCAGCAGGTGGATGTGCTCCTGTTATGGTTTGAGGGGGCACACACTGATTTTATAGTATCAATACGATGACCTAGAGAGAGGGTGTTTAGGACCCTGAGGGGTTATGGGGCAGAACAGAGAGGGGCCGGTATTCCCTCTCATTTCCTGTCATTCTCTATAAAAGCCAGGAAGAGAAGAAGTTCACCCCTTCCTGCTTCCTTTTTCCTTGCTGCTTTGTTGCTGGGGGAGGCTCCTGTTCTTTGTCATCAGCTCACCAGGTGTTCTGCAGGATCCGAATCCATGGTTCTGAAAAGAGCTTTGGACCCTCTTCTCAAGTTAGCTCTGCCACGGGGGAATTTTCGACACTTATATCAGCCATCATCAAGACTGTTTTTGCATATATTTCGTAGAATCATCAAGGTTGGAAGAGACCTTCAAGGCCATCCAGTCCAACTGCCTACCCACATCACCACTAAACCATGTCACCCAGCACCACATCCAGACACCTCTTGAACTCCAGGGACGGAGATTCTACCACCTCCCTAGGAAACCTATTCCAATACCCAATCATCCTTACAGTGAAAAAATATTTCCTAATGTCCAATCTGAATCTTCCCTGTTGCGATTTAAGGCCGTTTCTTCTTGTCCTTTCAATATGGGCATGGCAGAAGAGACAGACACTCACCTCACTACAAACTCNTCCTTTTAGGGTGGTGTGGAGAGCCGTGAGGTCCTCCATGATCCTCTTCTTCTCTAGACTGAACAACCCCAGCGCCCTCAATTGTTCCTCCTAAGATACATTTTTCAGTCCCTTCACCAGTTTTGTTGCCCTTCTCTGGACATGCTCCAGCACCTCAATGCCTTTTTTAAAGTGAGGGACCCAGAACTGAACACAGTACTTGAGGTTTGGCCTCACTAGTGCTGAGTACATCAGGACAACCACTGCCCTATTCCTGTTGGCCACACTAGTATTTGTGGCCACACATATTTGTGTATTTGTTCCTTATTGCACGTGTTACTATCCCTTGCCTCTCCTTGTTCAGTAGTGTTCTGAACTTGCTCTAGTTTTAACTTCCAACTTTTAAGCCTCTCTTTCTTACTTTCTCTGAGCGGGCAGGGACAAGTAATAGAGAGCAATTTTGTTCTTTGGGTTTGGGTTCTCCAAGAGCACTAAATGAAGACAACTCCTTAGCATGTAACTTGTACACACAAAAAAGTCTGGTCAGAGTGCCCCGAAGTTTCTGTTCATCTCCAGTACTTAGGTTTCCCTGGAAGGAGCAAATGTGCAGGGCAGGTGTGTGGGGTACATCCTCCTGGGTTTTGGCTGATCCTAGTTACAGCATATGGTTTCTCTTCCCTATAGGGAGACTATGAGCATTTCAAGTATATTGGTTTAGACATAGCTCTTAGACAGCTCTCTTGCCAAGATCTTAAAGAATTCCTAATTCCAGTCATAAGAATAGCCTTGACATAGTCTTGAGTAATACTTCAATGATGTAAGAGTTTACTTTATGATCAGAAAGATTGCCTTTTAGTAGTTGGCTGTGCTTTATTAGGTAGTTCAGCTAGAATGAGACAAGGGGAAATCTGGCACTGAATGGAAGGATGACTTTGTTCATATTATAAAGTTGCATTAATTACTGTGTTTGCAAGCAAGAAGACAAATTCTGTCAGCTACAGGCTGGTATTTCCTTGTCACAGGAAACAACAAGGTTTGGGAGAGACAACATGCCACACTGCCTTAACTCAGAATATCAGCAGAATTATTAAATTTGAACTAGGAGGAGGGGGAAATCCCAAGTGAGTTTTTCCTTGTAGCACAAGTTTGCTAATTGATTGCAGCAAAGCTTCACTATTACAGTTACAGAGTAAATTGGAGGAAATTCAGTAAGAGATCTTTGTACTATTCTCAACTTCTGCATTTGGTAGTAGTCACTTGTTGGCAGGAATCTTCTCTAATAATGTGTCAATAGGCAAGAGTATTTGACTGCTGCAGGAACAGTATACTTTTTCAGAATAGATTTAAAGTGTCTGTCATGTGTCTTCACTTGTGTAAGCACTTCATGAAAGACTTGAAGGCTGTAAATGACTGCAAAAGGACATTTCTTAAGGATGAAATTGCTGTACACTTCAGGATTTGCTAGGAGAGAGAATTCACAAAGACCATTATCTACCTTAAGTTTCCATTATAGATGAACAACAGATAAGTATAAATCATCTCTATGGCCATTATCATCTCTGTCCAGACCTTAGAGATATTTGGTATCTAACTATTATCATAACTGAGGACTAAGTTCTCAAACTTGGCTGGGAATTGGAATGTAATTGCAATGTACTATGCAACAGTTAGCATTGTTTTGTCTATTCTTGCTTTCAGTGACATACAGAACAAGTCTAGTCACAGTTTTAAGTAACAGGCTTAAGCAACATATGCTGCAATATATTGTATGCAGAATAAAGTTGCAGTATTAATCACTGTGCAAAACTTAAAATAATTGGATAATCCAGCTTCTGAATGGCTGAATGATGCATTCTGATCCAAACCATCTGACATTCATGAGGCTTTAAGCTGATGTTGCAATTTTCTGTATGATTTTGAGGTAGAAAAAGGTGATGAATGTTCCCTGAAGATTTTTAGTCTGATAATATAGTTTTATTATTCATTACAGCACTTCAAAATAAATTTATGCAGTTCCCCAAAGGAGTCATTGGCAGTTTAAGCATAGTACCTCTCCACAAAACTTCATAAGATACCTTACAAAATGAAGTTCCTTGAGACACTAGTTTGTAGAAGTGGTTCCTAATACTAAAAATGCTGTAAAGCAGAACATTTTCTATGACATAATGAAGTAAATTTCTTTTGTTAGTCCAGAACAGTTGTCCAAATAAAGTATGTGTTGTCAATGGCCATCTACTCTTAATAAAAACAATCCTGTAAAATCATTCCTTTGAAGTTTTATTACTTTAGGCTCTGAACTCAATAACTTTCACATGCAGATAGAGAGGTTTAGACAAGGGATCACTAAAACAGTTATGCTCAAGCTTGTCATACTGCTCATTCAGTGAATAACGTTATTTTAAACCAGTAACAGACTTTATTTGAGGAAATACATGTACTTCTATTTCTTGTTTCTCAGTTATTCTTTAAATACTAATATAAACATTCATGTTTGTGCTTATTTTATACGACTTGACAGTGTCCGCAGATAACAAGCTTTTGAACATCTTTTTTTATTTTTTTTCTTTCACTCTGAATGTCCTTCTGTTTCCTACTAGTTGTCTAGGTTTAATTATCAGAAAGATGGCAACACCTTCAATAACTTCAGTTTCATACTAGGATGAACGACATCTCAGAAAGAATATTACACCAAAATGTGGATCAAAAAGCTATTTTTTGTTGCCTTTTATCTGCTAGATGCTGGAGTTTCTGTGAGGCTCCTGATGCATACTGCATGTTTAAAAGGGCTTATGCTCACTGAGATGGGCTGTCACCCTTTTGACATTTTATGAAGTCCATTGTAGTTATGTGATTTAAAAAAACCCTTGAATAAGCAAGAGCTTGATAACAGTGTGATCATGAAATTATGTCCCAAAACTCTGTGTTAAGATTGAAATTTATAACTGAGCCCTTCTGATGGGTAGGCCCATTTACATCCATTAAAATATAAGATAAAAGAAGAGTACTCTTTGGACTTGAGGAAATTAAGAATATACCAAAGATGAAGACTTTCAGGAGAATCCTATAATAGCCAAGATTCCATGAAATGTATATTATATATATGAAACACAAAGATATCAGGTGAATCTTTAAAGAGAGAAGAAAGAAATAATATGGGCTCTAGACTGAGGATCAGATAAGGAAATATTGAAGAATATTCAAGAGTAAGGAAATATTCAAGAAAAATCATTACTCTCTGAGAAAACATTTGATTAATTTTGAAGCATCTATGAATTCTGTAATACTGTGATTCTGACTACAGAAAAACTTTTAAGTTTTTCTAAAGATCAAATTATTTTAATAAACAAAGGTTTTTTCCTGAGATGTAACACTGTGTTAACAAGGTAACACACGTTCTTGACCCACATGAGCACTTTGTGAGGCTAATAGAATGACTGAAGATCCAATCACTAATGCCCTAAAAGAAAGACCTACGTGATTAAAGTAACACTTCAAACAAAATTGAGAATCTAAACCTATAAAAAATTGGAGGTTCCACTGGAGGTTCCTGTATCTCATGTTTCCTTTGTTTAAATCAACAGTAAGTGTCAGAAGAGAGCTCTTTTTGGACATATGTGAAAATGCTTTGGTCCCGTTATGGCTGAAGAATGTGACACACTACACATTCAAAAATTAAACATTCCTGTAATTATTTTGACTGAATGGATTCAGTGTGGTTGCCTTCATCTATCAATAACGTACATATTCCTAAAGACCATGCTTCGCAGAAAGTGAAAAGGTGGCCACCTATTTCTTTTCCACATGCATCGTCATGAAATAATTTATTCTCAGAGTCTGTCTGCTGCTATTTCTCACCATTAAGTATCAATCCACCTAACAGCTGGCTGTTTCCAAGTGGGTTTGCACATAAAACTTAATTCTGTATACAGAGAATAAGAAAATATTCCCATCAGACCTCCAAAATTGGATCCTTTAAGGGAAGAATGTTAAAACATCTGCAGAGAGAGAAAGATGTTTGAAATCTCTCCAAGAGTCAGATGCTTAATTTGTCATCAGATTTCAAAGGCTGGAACTTCTTCCTGGTTTTAGTGCTTAAGTCATATAGAGTATATGTAACTGTTCTCCACTTACCCCTGCATCAGGACTTACTGAAGGAAAGAATGGAGCCTCCTGGATAGTATATTTTCTTTAAGGAAACTTAACATTCTGATGGTTTCTGGTGGTCAGAAGAGGGAGCTCTTGAATTATGGAACAATGCTTCTAATAGTACATCTTTACTCCTTGCATTATTAAAATTAAATTTTCAAATGCTTAAAATATTTTAAACTAACCCACTCAGTCAAAACAGTGTATCCAAATATTAATGGTGTCCTTTAAGTACATATAAGCATGTAAGAAAAAGTGACAAGAATACCAAAACCTGAAACCAAAAATTAACCCAGAAATAGCTTGTATCTCCTATTAAATGATAATCACATGCATAAAATATGAAAATATTCCTGTATTTAATTAAAAGCTTCTTGAAGACATTGCTGAGTTAAGTTACTGTTTATACACAATAATAACTAAACACCCAAAGCATATTGAAGGGTGTCTGTATGCTATTCATCTACAATCAATCAATAAATAAACACAGAAATAAATTTTGGTCACCTATTTACATCCAGACAAAAATTATCAATATAAATAACACATACTGAATCTGATATTCTAGTGTCATTTCTCATGAAGGTCTTAAGCTAATGCTACTGACATATGTAGGTCACTCAAGTTGGGTTTTATTTTACTTGCTGCAGCCATCTAGGAGTTACGTATCTAGTTGATGAAGCTCTCCCTATTGGCAGTGTAATAAGATCAGTACTATTAATGAAGGAATGATTTACGTAGCCTGACACAGGTCTCTGAGATATGAAACACTCTTCTTCTAAGCTTAATTTTTGTCATTCATTAGACAGCTAGCTCTAAATATTTCAGTCTTAGACTGGCAAATCTAACTGAATACAATATCTTTTTGTCATTGATTAGACAGGAACTCATCCTTAGGTTATCCAGACCATCTACACAAGGCTGTAGTACCTCATAAGACATAGGAGAGACACATGTTCTGGCAGATGAAGACAGGTCTCAGGTCTAGGGCATATCAAATAACATCAGGTATTTCTGTTACTGAATTCTACACTTGAATTTGGTTGTCTAAATTGGGAATGAAATGTCAACATAAAAAAATGGTAGGCTTTAAATGGCAGTCTGCATTTAATAAAATTTAAGTTCCAGAAAAAACTCTTTCACAGAAAATTTTTCACCCTTATCTATCTCACTACCTATCACTTAACTAGAACTTACTGAAGAAATAATCAGGAGAAATCATTCAAAGAAATAAAATAGTATAGTACAGCATCAAGGAAGGCTAATCCTATAAAAGGCTGCACCAGCAATGAAGTCCCCAGCAGGTCAAAGGAATGATTATTCCTCTCTGTACCTGTGAGATTCCATGTAGATTATCAGGTCCAATCTTTGGTGTCATAGTACCAGAAAGAAGTTCACATACTGACAAAAGTCCAGAGGAGGATCACCAAAATAATTATGAGGTGACACATACAAGAAAATATTCAAAGCTTAACTGGGCAGGATTTTAAGCCATCTGATCTACTTCTGAAGTTTACCCTTTCTTTGAGCAAGGAACTGGGGCATGGAACCTCCAGAGGTGCCTTTCGATCTAAACTATTTTGCAGTTTTATGGTTTTATATAGACCTTGAGGGCTGATTCTGAACCTGTCAGGATACTCAGTGTATCTAGATGTCTGCATGGCTTCTCTGATTTTTGCTAGTAGAAACAAGAGAGATGAGGGTTGGAAGAATATCTGCCCTGTATTTCCAAGTACTTTCAGTTGAAAACATGCCAAATGGAGATGTTTCCTCCAAGTGCATGAGCATGGCAGGAATGGAGAGGGCTTACTACAACAGGTAGCTGATTTCTGAGGCAGTTTGAGTCACCATATACTTCTGCAGGATCTATTTACATTATAGCTCTTCTTGTACCAGAGGCAGGATCAGAAACAGACACACTAGGTTGTTTTCAAGGATGTCAGTAAAAGATTTAATGCCTTACTAGATATGAAACAGACATATCTTTTATTGAAACAAAATGACCATAAGGGACTAATGGAAGAAAAATACTATAATATTATATATCAAAGGACTCTTTTAAGTCGAACAAGAAATGCACTTGGGCAGGAAAACGAGTGGTCAAGTAGGTCCATAATGTATGGTCAATATCCTGAACTATCATGTTGTCCGTGTTACATATTATGGCTTAAAATATAGGAATATATATATTATTTTGATAATGGATGATAAATAAATAAAATTCAGAAGGAAATAATGTAATTAAACAAGATATTCAAAAGAATAACCTTATAAAGACAAAATGTGAATAAAACTCTAGGGAAAATTAGAAAATGTACCTTAACTTGCGAGAAGGAAAATCCTCAATGGGTTTGCTATCTTAGTGGCTTGTAATATAAGAAGTAATTTCTCATAAATATGAACATACCTACCTAATCCGTATTCTACTAGATTTCATGAGGACCAAAAAAACTGAAAGCTTTTGTTCCTGGTGTTATCAGATGGCCCTCTGCCATTCATGTGTGCTAAAATGACATTCATATAGTTCATTAAGATATTACCTCACTGGATTAATTACAGCCACAGCGTAATGATAAAACATATTTTTAGCAATTAAAGCAATCTAGGAAAAGCAAGGAAGCAAGTTAGCAAATCTGATCAGCAGTGTCTCCAGTGACAATCAAGCACAGCATGAGAACCACTATACTAAACTGCATTAACATTTTTTCTGACCTTTTTGTTTATACTGTAATCCTCTTTTATCTAGCAACCTTTTGATGTTAGAATGATTAATTGCTTCTTACATTTATCAAATTAAAATTCTCTATCTTGCACAGGTCTACCAGTCCCTTGTAAAGTTCAAGAATGCCTTTCAATATACTCTATTAAGTTTGGTGTGAAGGTCAAATTGCTATGATTTTATTCTTCAGTAATTACGTTCTGACAGATACATATTTTAAAAATACAAAAAAACCCAACAAAATAAAAATAATTCCTGTTATAGATTTACACTATCTGGAGAAATTATTCTAAGAAGGGGTAAGTATAGAATTCCCTTACCTATTTCTTTCTGACTCTACCACAAAAAACTTCACCAAAAGCAGTTCATTTTTATATATACTCCTCCAAACACATTGTCTCTCTCTCTTATATATAATCTTCATTATGTGCCACGGATGTGGAATGTAACAGATGAACTAGAAAAATATTGTGCTAAAGTGACTTCCTTTAGAACGTTATCAGTTTGTAATAAGGTATGAAACATTGATATGTCATTGTGAACAATCATGAAAGATGTAGAGCACTTCAGAAAATTCTTTTGTTTTCATAATTGGTTATTTATGCACAGCAGTAAAGATGATTGATAAAGCTCACTCACCAAGCTGGATAAAAAAAACTGTAAAACTGAGCCGTAGACATCCAGCAAACCACAATTACATAATATTTGGATTTGTGGTATCTAGTTAACTTAAAACTGTCTGTTTAAAATCTTGGAACATCTTTAGAGTAGGAATTAAATGGTTCCTCTTCCAAGGGCTACTGAAAAAATTGTAATCAGAACAAAATATTTGAAGTAGAAAGATGTGATTTAACTTCTCGGAAGCAAAGGGGAAATGTTCTATTTGTCTGTTATGATAAGGAATTGATATTTACTCAGACAGCCCATTAATTAACTATGTTTACCAAGAGATCCTGTATGCGGATGAAGAAATGACCAATTTTAATTGGTCCCTGTCTCAGGGGAGCCAGGGATGTTTCTTGTTAGACTGGAATGACACAAATCTGGATCCTGACCAGCTGGAGCAGACTTTCATCTTTTAATATGTCCATATTACCCTGCTGAGAAACCTTCTGCCAGAACAGGCCCCTTTCAAAGTTCTCAATATGACTTGTCCATCACCATGATGATGGACAATCAGCATTTTATTTTGTAACAAGTTTGTAATGAGAATTAGTTATTTAGCTTCTTCCATCTTTAATGAAGAATGATATACATAATAATTTAAAATTTGATTTGAATTAGTTTGCTTAGGGAGCTTCAAAACAAAATTCTATGTTTCTCTCTTGCATATGTTACATACCTATTTTAAAAAGAAACATCAAGCCAGATTCTGAAAGGGACAGACTGTGCCTTTGTTATACATAAAATTTGTTTATGTTAATATAAAAGTGTTACTAAAATATCAAGAGAGAAAAGTCACATAATAGCCAGTAAAAATATAAAATGTATGTGATTTTTCATGAAATAAATCAAATATAGACATTTGTTGCAAGTTGCACCTGTTTTCAGGTCTCCCCATATCTATGGCTGAATTAATGCAATTAATTTATCATCCCTTTCTCTTATGATTGTTGAAATTAATGTAATGAAAGTCATAACATAATCTCTTCATTTTATTGAGAAAATTATGTAAAATCTTAAACTTCCACATACACAGCTAATAAGCATTCAAATATCCTTTATTAGGCACCAGGAAGCTCTAAATAAATTCTGTGATTTTTTTTTTTTTTGACAGAACTTTATTTCTCTTCCCAAACTAGAAATAATTTTGCTGTTGTTACCTTCAGACAATGACGAAAACCCATGTTGTACATTTCAACAAGTGCAGTTACTTAGAAGAGACTTAACTGAAAAGTAAAATTACTAAAAGAAAATCAGTTCTATCCTGGCTCAAACCAGGACAATAACAAAGTTCACTTGTGCTTCTCTGTTTGCAAGCAGATGCTGGATTAATCTAAGCAGTTCAAGCTGGGCAGTTGTAGTCCGGGCCTCACTTGCCTCAGTGGTGCTTTCAGATATATATCACTTTATGGTACCTAAGTACCACACTCTTTCCTTATTCTGCCTCAAACACCTTTCTAAATATCCCAATCTTCCTCCATGTAACCTGTTGACCTCTACTAGATAAAGGAAAAAAATATGTATAATATAATTTAGAGCCTAAGTCAGTTCCTGTTCTAAAAAACTTCCTGTCTTTAGGTTTGGAGAATCCCATCGAGAAACATATCTTTCAATATACTGTGACTTTTCAAGTCCTCATTATGGTTAGATTTTTTTTATTTTCATTTTGACTGTCTTTGCAACCTGTTCTGATTTTCATTTGTAAATATTTGTGAAAGTGAATGCTTATTCATCTGACTGTTAAGACAAATGCCAAACATGTAGCTAGTATCCTTTTAACTATATACATGCACTTCAGGTGGAAAAATGTATTAAATTACACAGCTGGAACATCCGCTCTTGAATATAGAACACCCAAGAGGGATAGTTAACTAGCAAACCATAGCATGTTTTATGTTTTGTTTTGCTTTGTTCTTTCACACAAAAATTTGTGAAGTAAAGTAAAACATATCTGGAAACAAGAGCTTTGTAACAAATTCTGCCAAAGGAAACAGGAAGAAATTAAATAATCAGGTTGTATGTGAGAATTTTTTTTTCCAGCTGTACTTAATTCATAATGGTACTGATTTCAAGAAGAGTAAACAGATTCAAATTATAGGTCTAAATAAATAAATATTTAGGGTGCCACTTTGCCTTGTATGGAAAATCTGTCTTTTAATTTCTAGTATGTTTCTGTATCCATTGAAAAGTAATTTTAGTGTACAATTCATAGATGTAAACTTATAACTGCAAGTAAGATTTCAGAAGTTTCAGGACAGCATGAGAAACACATTAATAGAAAAACAACTTGGTGACTGCCTCTCTCTTTATCCTTTTCTCCATCTATAAAAAACCACCTATTTTAGAGAAAGCTTCATCATTTTGGTAACCTTAAAACTGTCACAGAATAGACTGATTAATTAATTGGACTCCAAAAAAATAACAGTGGTGATGAAAAATGTTTTTGGAATTCATAAAGCATAGAATCAATCAAGTTTGTAAGGAACCCAAGAGTTGTCTGGAGTTGAACCTCCTGCTCAAAGCATGTTTAGCATTGAATTCAGACCAGTTGCTCAGGGCTTTGTTACAACACTTCAGTGAACAACCAAAGGCCTAGGAAAGATAGAGCTTGAAAAGCTGAAGAAATTTCTCTAAATATTTATCTATATTTCTTAATATATTATTTTCTGAACAGTGTCCCAAATATGTTCAATTTCAAACAAAAATGTGTCTGTTTCTCCAAGTAGCGATTAAAGACATATCAGTGACCTCTCCTGTAAAACTGTAGAAAGGGAAATTGAGAGGTCATGAAGAAAGATCTGATTTCTGAAATGGAGCTGTCATGAGCAATGACCGTTATTCAAATGGCAAAATATGAAGGAAACAAAAATACTTAAATATAAATTATGCAAAGTCATACAACCAGGAAAACAACTATTCTGTGGCCATCTTTACTGGTCTTACAGTTTGCTGCTCTTATATATGCAGCTTCTTTTTTTCTCATTTGTATATGTTGCTGTTCTCAGTGTTTCCTTTAGTAAGAGACATGTTTCAGTATACAATGCCTTAGTATCTAGATGTGACAAGTCATTTACTATGCTTTTAGGAAGATGGAGAAGTAAAAAAATGTTCACTGGCTGAAAACAAATGATTTCCTTAAAAGAAACATTTTATGGTATGGTAAAGGTTTGTTTTTGTTTTGCTTTGTTTTCTATTTTTTTTTAATCTTGAATTGTACATTAAATCTTAAGACAAATCCTGTAGTTTGATATTTGCATAGGATAAGGTAAATACCTTCTGCTCTGTACTAAAGAGCCAACATCCTACTGTTCTCATCTGTATCTCTTAAAACAACAGATGAAAGAGATTTGTATAACAATATGACTCCCATGTTACCTTCAGTTGAAATGTATGAACTGATAGAAGCTTTCCTGAGTTGCAAACAGCTTTTTGCTGAATATATTTTGGCAGGGATCTAGCATCTTGTCATGTAACTGTGTCATAACATATTGTACTGTACAATGTAATATTCTAGAAAGATACAATCACATGAAACTTCCTTCTGAAAGGAAGTACCTGGGTCAGGGCAATCCCATGTACAAATACTGGCTGGGTGAAGAATGGATTGCGAACAGCCCTGAGGAGAAGGGCTTGGAGGTCAAGGTTGGTGAAAAGCTCAACATGAGCCAGCAATGTGTGCTTGCAGCCCAGAAGGCCAACAGCATCCTGGGCTGTATCAAAAGAAGAGTGTTCTGGTTTTACTGAGAATTCTAGAATTATTTTTCTGTTCAGAGAAACTGTAGTTTTGAGAAACTGCAGAGCCCAGTTTTGTGAGAACAGAAGAGATAAGATGCTCTGGTGTGCAGGTTTCCATAGTGACCAAGGTTGAGGATAGTTCTGAGACATGCAGGTGCAGTGGGCCAGGAGGGACAAAGCCCAGAGCAGCTGACCCAAGCTGGCCAACCAAAGTATTCCATACCATAAATGTCACCCTGACTATAAATTGAGAACTTGTGAGGGGGGGTCTTCTACCATGGGTGCCGTCCCAAGAGTGTCCCACCCAACTTGCCAGTTGTCCCATGCCTGAGGCCTACTCCTCCGTTTGCTGAGGTCACTGCTGGAGCTGTTGTGTTCTCAGTGTTGGCACTCAGCCTTCACTGTTAGAAGTGCACAGCTCGCCATTGCTATCTGGAGCTGAGTATAACTTTGTATCTTGTATTGGCATTGGGGGTAATATTAGATCATTACTATTATTCTATTAAATCTGTTTTCATTTCAACCCATGGGTCTCCTTTCCTTTCCCAATTCCCCCTCCCAGGTGGGGTCAAGTGATAGAGCAACAGCCTAGCCCATGACAAAGTGCAACCAGCAGGTTAAGGGAGGTGATTCTCCCCCTCTCCTCTACTCTCACGAGACCCCACCTGGAGTACTGTGTCCAGTTCTGGAGTCCCCAACATAAGAAGGACATGGAGCTGTTGGAGCGAGTCCTGAGGAGGGCTATGAAGATGATCAGGAGGCTGGAGCAGCTCTCCTATGAAGATAGACTGAGAAGGTTGGAGTTGTTCAGCCTGGAGAAGAGAAGAATCTGGGAAGATCTTCTAGCAGCCTTCCAGTACCTGAAGGGGGCCTACAGGAAAGCTGGAGAGGAACTTTTTACAAGGTCATGTAGAGATAGAACAAGGGGGAGTGGGTTCAAACTAAAGGAAGGTAGATTTAGACTGGATAGTATGAAGAAATTCTTTCCTGTGAGGGTGGCAAGACACTGGAACAGGTTACCCAGAGAGGTTGTGGATGCCCCCTCCCTGGAAACGGTCAAGGCCACATTGAATGGGGCTTAGAGCAACACGGTCTAATGGACGGTATCCCTGCACTTGGCAGGGGACTTGGAACTAGATGATCTTTAAGGTTCCTTCCAACCCAAACCATTGTATGATCCTATGATTCTATGAAACTGGGCAATGCTAAGAACCTAATCCCAGTGTTGGGTCTTGAGCACACCATGTCCCCGGAGTGCTTGGTAGTATGTACTCAATGCTGCTTGTTACAGTGTAACTGTGCAACCACAATTAGGTGATTGAGAAGAGTTGAATGGGAAGGACCTGTAGTAAACTTATCTGGCATGTTCTCCGCTTCACATGGGAGCAACATTTCCTTGTAGACTCACTCTGGGTCATGGCCAGAGTTATGTTGAAGCTGTGCCCCTCCTGGTCCTGGTCCTGGCCCTGGCCTTGGCACAGAGGCACAGACTTCCTGCATGGCCTTAGGCCTGCCTGGTCACTGAGGACTGTCTATCAGGCACTCTGGTGGTTATCTCTGTCCCAGCCCTTCTCTCTTGGTCACAAACCATGAGACTGTACCCTTCAGCAAGCTTCTACTCTGCTGGCCTCCTTCATCCTTGGCTCCCAGCTCCCTGCCCGATGTCAGCATTCCCTGACATTTAAGATTGTGTACAGGTTCATAGAATCATAGAATGGTATGGGTTGGAAGGGATCTTAAAGATCATCTAGTTCCAACATCCCTGCCATAAACAGGGACACCTTCCAATAAATCAGGTTGCTCAACATGGCCTTGAACACTTCCAGGGAGGGGACATCTACAGCTTCTCTGGGCAACCTCTTCCACTATCTCAACAACCTCACAGGAAAGAATTTCCTCCTAATATCCAATCTAAATCTCCCCTCTTTTAGTTTGAACCCATTCCTCCTTGTTCTGTCACTACATGCAGTCGTAAAAAGTCCCTCCATCTTTCCTGTAGACCTCCTTCAGGTTGCTATGAGGTCACCCTGGAGCCTCCTCTTCTCCAGGCTGAACAACCCCAACTCTCAGCCCTGTGATCACCTTTGTGGCCCTTAATACCTCAAGGAACATCAGGGTTTTTATTATCAGGTATTTAAAACTGAAAAAAAAAATGTTCCAAAATTTTTGGTCTGTGATCTAATATCGAAGTTGAAGACTAGAACTGGTAAATAACATAATGATTTTACAGTTCCGTGAGACAAAAATCTGTAGTAATAATTTCATTTTTAACTTATGGGAGAAGTGGCTTTATAATTAGAAAACACTGATGCAGAACCATTCGAAATAACTTTATCTTGCTACATTAAGTAAGCCAAGTTTGCTAACTGAATAATGAAGAACAAAGATGACTGAAAATGATGTGCTGATTCTTCGTTCTATGGAGACATAGTTTTACAGTTTACTTAAATTTGTCCAGTAGTAATAAAGGGTATATGTGATACTAAGAGGTATGTAAAAGAGAAGTCCTGGTAATATTCGCATTCTGTATCTCTGAAAAATGCCAGATTATGTATCAGAAGTTCGCTCATAATAGTAATAGCTAAGCAACTGACAATGAAGTTAGATTTTCTTTTGAAATTATCAGGTCAAGAAGGAATTTAGGAATTCTTATTTCACCAGCTATTGTCTTGTCTATATTCTGAACACTGATTTTTTAATTGTTTAAAATTGTAAAAACCTCTGGAAGCTGCTGAATTAAGGGAGGAGGAGCAAAAAGCGGGAACAAACAAAGTAAGTTTGGCAGAGAGTAGAAAATCTGGTATTTTAAAACATTAATAAAATGGTTAAAGTACTGAGATTTGTCAAATTAGTATTGATTCCTGGAAAAGAAAATGGAGTTCTGATACTGAATTTGTTAATAAAAAAACAAAAATTAAATACTGGAAGCATATGTGGTGACAATCAATAGGAATTAAAATAAATTGATCTTGTTACGCTAATCTAGTGTCTTTTTTCATTGATTAGCAATGCCATTAGTAAAAATTATGATGCTGGTATAATAAACTTCTGTAAGGCACTGGAAACATTTTCACACAACAATTTATCTTTAAAAAAAAAGAAAAAAGAACATGAAATAAATACAGTAAACACTATGCAAATTAAAATATTAAATAGAATAGAACAGACCATGAAGAACTTTGTTGGAAAATAAACACTCTATGTATTTTTTCTGTGCAATTACTTTTTGAGAGCAATCTAAAAAGAATTATTTTTAATTCATGTTTCAAAGTAAATATTGGAGTTTTGGATGATATGAATATTGAGTGGATGATTTATAATTGAAAACATCTTGCCAGTCCAGAATACAGTTCTGTGTACTGGAACATATATCAGTACAGCCCATGTAACTTCAGTCTTCTCAGAACAAAATATGTAAGACTTATAAGATGTTGGATACTACTTCGATAAGTGACTTTGAAAATTTCAGATGTACAATAGTAAATTGCAAATCAGTGGATCACCACTGAAATCAAAGGCAACATGACCATTTTGATCTGATGAGCACACGGTGTTACCCAATGAATATTGCTTTGAAATTCTTATTAACATAATTTTGAACAATGTGAATTTGATTTTTTTTTTCTTGTTTCAATTTCTGACTTCAGGGATAGAGCAGTGGGAGTTGAAAATATACCTCTGAAAATGTCACTTTGAAAGAAAGCTTTTTTTTTTCTCTTTACAGTCCTTTCCCTAGTCAGTCCATGTTAATGCAGCACTTCATGTTATATATCATCATGTATTTCACACTAATTTTCACTGTGTTCCACAGATATACAAGACAATAATAGAGATAAACAATACCAGAGACAGAGAAGTTTTTTGAGTCATCTTAATAGAAAAATGCAGTCCATCAACATCTGGAATTAACTGGAAAGTCACTGAGGTAGAAAGGTACAGTGTTCCAGATAACCAAAGCTGCAGCAACATTTCCTTTTTTTTAACCACATCTATATGGAGAATAGAAAGGAAACTAGTGGTTGATGAACAGCATCTATGTGTCCTTCAGTGTGGCACACTGAAGTTTTGTTCCTGTTCGTGGCATTCATGGGAATATAAAGTCTTTTCACAGTGTCTCTTACATTGGAACTCTCTGTAGAATCACAAACAGGAGCAAAAAGGTGTTACTAACTTGCCAGTGTTTCTAACCGGAGCTGAAGGATTATGAAGAAAAAACTCCTTAGCTGAAAGTTAAGCACATTAGAGCAGGTTGTGCAAACTAGCGTTGTGTCACTAATACCAAAGGAAGTGTCCATTTGCCAATTTGGAGGAGACTGGGAGCATGACTTCTGACAGCAGGAGGATGGCTCCTTCTCCACCCAGAGAAATGAATCTGCAGAGTAGGTCAGTGCCCACACAAAGGAGAAAGCTCTGCCTGGAAAGGCACCACCATGGGTCACTCCTGAACTGCACATCTTCACTAGGGGGAAGTGGTGGGTGATGGTTATAAGAGACATTCAACTGCAGTGATGGGGACCCACAGCTGCCTGCCTGACTTTCTGTCTGGCGAGATTTATACCTTTCTGGGGACTATGACAAGGAGCGATGTGAAGGAAACTGCTGAGGCTCATCTAACCCTCAGATTTTTTCTACGTGTCTCATCAATACAGGAACCAATGAAACTGCCAGGGGAGATCCTGAGAGTAGCAAGGGCCACTCTTAAACTGTAAGGCTCATGAGCACTTGAGCTCATGTTGTGTCACCCCAGTCCTGTCAGTGAAGAGGTGAAATTGTAGGCAAAATGACAGCAACATTACCAGCATTCAGAGTAGTAATTTGCAAATATTCAGGGACAGGAACATAGACGCTGTTCAACGTCAGTGATTTCCTACTCCATCCAGTACCTGACACTTGAAGTTGTTATGGTGACAAGTCAGTGAGTAATATAATTATGCTGTCTATCACGTGGGCAGGAAAAAGGCTTTTAAAGTTATTAAAGCACCTTCTGAAGTTCCTTAAATAACTAACTCTTTTTAAAAATATGTACTGGCTTTACTGCTGTTTTGATGCAATTCTCAGCAATGAGGAGGTGCATAACATAAGACAGATAATTTACATGCCTATTTACATTTTGTTTCAGCACCTGTGCTTTATCATAGTGTCCTCTTTCTATCTGGCACAGTAACTAGTATATTTTTAAAAGGTGTATTTTGCCACACTTTTTGGTAACATAGTATATCACTTTCACCTCTTTAGCCACTTCTTGAATTGTTCACATAGAGTGACAATATGTATTTTGTCATATTAAAAATAAAAAGAACTAAATATTTCACGAAAAATATATGCCCTTGATTTTCTTTTCAGGGAAAAAAAATCATCTCCATCCATGTCAAGCTGTGGAGTTTTGCCATTGTAAAAATGCAATGACTTTTTTCCCTTTCATCTCTTTTATTAATATGTAATGAAAGATAATAGAATGAAAGGGCAATGCACCTCATTTTTTGAAAACAGTGAGTTGATAGCTTACCAATTTTTTTTTACTTTTTTTTTTTTTTTAAAAGTCCCAGACAAATAAAATGCCAGATTTTAGAACTGAGTGATAACTTTATCACCTCTAATAAGACTTATAGTCATGTAAGCCAAGACTGTGGTATATAAACAATACAATTTGGTGTGCCAGTGTTTTAAATAATTGACATATATTGCTGTTGATGTAAATCAGTGTTGTTTCAATATCTTAAAATTTTTTTTCTCAGTGTTTGCAATGGCTGTGTTCACTATCTTTTTCAATCGTTTTACTACCATAGGTCACCTTTTGCCCTCATTTCCCTGAAATTTCAGGTACCAATTTCATGACAGAAGCCTTCTGCAGATTTTAAAGGAAGAACTATTGTAGTAAATATAGATTTATTTTTTTTTAAGTTTTTAAATATCAGAATTCACAATCAATGAAACATTTGCTGAGACACATAAATGGAATTTATATGGCTCAAATTAAAATAAATTCCTACTGTCCTTTAAGACCTTAGTTTGTAATGCGTGTATTCACCCTGTGTTTTGAGAAGGGTACTGTTCCTTCAACATTCCTTACTAGGATAGAGTCTTTCTCCAGAGATACCATTTTTTCCCAGGGTTATTCTTCCTTTACATCATCTCTTTGAAAGCCTCTATTTCTGCCACTTTTCTTCAATAAACTGCATTATTTTTTTCAGGTGATTATATCAAGTGCTGAAAAAAAATATTTTTAAAGGGTGCTGAAACAAAATCCAAGATCCAGAAACAAGACTGGAACAATTTCATATTAGATTACAAGACACTGATATAATTAATTTTGGCCATTCTTTGTGCATTTTGTTTCTCAAACATTTTGTGTACTGTGCCTGTATATATGTGTCTGTGGGAAGAAGTGGAAGAAGGAAAGTGGAATGGTACTATGCATAAACTATGCAAGTATCCTGTAGCTTTCAAAATCAAACAAAAATAAAGATAGAACTCTTTATCAGACAGGAGATGCTGTTTTCTGCTGAAAGATTACTGCATTTTTCATAGTATCATAGAGTATCTCTGATTGGAAGGACCCATAAAATTTATCATGTGCTTGTATGATTGTTTGTGTACAGTTTCTAGTAGGTTTTGCATGGTCTAGAATACACACCAAAAACCCTACTACAAGCAGGATTCTCCTTCCCTTTGAAAAGTTTCCACTCACATTATCTTTTTCCCTAAGTATATATTATAACTTCCTTGTCTCCAGATTTTCATGGTTTTCAAAAATCACAGATGGTGATTAACTTCAAGTGTCAAGGGAAATTTTGTGTTTTCCATTGAGACATCTAGAAGAGATTGCTTGGAAATATTGTGTGGAATAAATTCCTCCTTGATTCTTATTTTGGCAGTCTGTCACCAGATAGCTCTTTTCATTTTTTGCAGGACTAACTCCAAGGCAGAGTATTTCTTAGATAGGATTTAAAATTTAGATTAGTGGGAAAAAACTTTGTGAGGGGAGCTTGGCAAAAATCTGATGTCATCAGCTGCTTATGTATCAGTCTTGAAATGGACTTACTGTGCTTTCATTTTTCACTGCATTAACAGCAGTCACTCTTTGACACCTCTGTAATGAACTTTTCCCTTTTTTTAGTTCACAAAGACACAGACACAGAAACATACATACATGGGACACAGACATGATCAGTCATACAAACAGCACAACAGAAAAGGCACGGCCTTCAACAGCACCCATGTACAAGACTCACATCAAACACAAGCCCGGACAGACACATCCCCTCCTCCTCTTGTGCCCAGAGGCAGAAGGTGCAGCACACACGGAACACTGCAGGTTCACAAGCACACACACGTTCAGAGAGCCCATGAGCATTGGCACAGCCTCTCTGCCCACTGGGTACCCCTGCCTAGATCTCAGCCCCTCTTGCCTGCCCTGTGGGTCTCCTAGTTGTCAGCTGGGTTAGCTGGGTGCTTGCTGAAAATATGCAGTACTTAACACGCTCGACCCACAGGCACCCCACACTCATGGGTCCCCTCAAATACCAGCACAGATCCTCTGGCCACTTGATACCCCTGCCCAGACTTGAGGGCCCCTACTCACCACCCAGTCCAGCTTGGAGTCTACCAGTGAATACGCACACGCACCCTCCATGCACACCTGATTTGAGGAAAATCCAGACAATCCCCCCCATCAGCCAGCACCAGGTACACAGCCAGTGATCTGAGGTCCTGCTCTTGCTGCCAGTGCTAAGCCACTCACTCGCCTCACTTACCCCAGTCCCCCCAGTAGCTGGTTTGGGGAATGCACACTATTCCTGTGTCACTGTCTGGCGTCCAAGGCCCCCATTGGCTCCAGTAGCTGATGCTGAGACCCCACTGGCTCCAGTCCAGAGGTGCCCACACCTCTGCTCTGGCCCCAGGAACTGGGACCCAGTCCCCTCATGCTAGTGGCCCCAGCATCTGACATTGAGTCATAGAATCATAGAATCATTAAGGTTGGAAAGATCTTCAAGATCACCCAGTCCAACTGCCTGCTTTCCTTAATTTTATTTTACTAATAATTATGACTGTAGACTGAGATCAAACAGCAACATTAATACCCAAAATCAAAATGCAAACTCCCAGCACACATGCCAATAAGCGTCAGTGATCCTGAAGATCCTTCCCTGCTCTTTTCTACTCCCACCTTTTCCTAAGGCTTTGAAGAATTTGTTATAGTTTGGACTAATACAGAATCTCTTATGAGACCCAAAAGGTGTATCAGCTTTTAATTAGCAAAATTATTCTTCTTTCCTCAGATTAATCTGAAGAGGAAAATGAACAGTCTCTGCAGATTTCAAAGTTCCTTAAGGTTTTTTTTAAGCTGTACTTGAAAGTCTTTCTTCGTAAATTCCATTATATCATATTAACCCTGCCACCTTGCCAGTCCCATTTTGTAATCACACTTTTTATGTCTTATGTGGATTTAAATAAGATTAATTTATATCTCAGCTTTTTCCATCCTAACAACATTCAACCATTTAGATTTTCCTTAGTCATAAAAAAAAAATTGGGATCTTAAAACCTGTCACCTGAAGTAGCTTAATCTGCCTATATACTGTCAGAGTGGAGACAGGCACAGGCAGAGTCATTCACCTTGTCATCAGATGTGAATATGATAGCCGAAGTTAAGTGAGAGGAATCTCAATCTCACCGTCATTTGTTCATGACATTCGCACATATCATTTGCTCATGGTTAAATAAAAGACAGTGCTGGCCTGCAGGCACCACTCGATAATAACAATGGTCAGCTAGTGCACATACTTTATTATCTTTTACCCCATTTCTTGACTCTTTTTTGCTGCCTTAGTTCTTCCTTTTCTCTTCCACAACCATCTTTCAAATACACAGTTCATTCCTAATTACTTTTTCTCCACTGATACCAAGTTTAGTATTTCTGCTAGTGTTACCTGTCGTCTCTACTTTTCATGGTATTACCAATGGAGTTACAAAGGCACTACTGACCTCTGCTCTGCAAAGATCTCTTAATAAGTCCCTTCAGATGTCTATAATATTAGTCAGTTTTTCACATAATTCCTCTGAACTCCCTCTGCAGTTCAGCGACGTGATGCTGTCTGTGTTTTCATCAGCATCTCACATCATTAACTGTCATGTCCTGTAGTTTTCCACATGCCATTTAGTTAGCCTAACCTCAAAACACGTTATTTCTGTTTTTTCCTATCATACATCTAGGAACATATTCTAGATATACACAAGTTATCCCATGCAATTTTTAACCCCTTCAGCCTGCCTGCTTTCCCCAAATCACTTCCTTTTGCTGTATAGTTCTGAAATCTTCCCATATACCTTTCAAATACTGATCTTGAAATATAAATATATGAAACTTTTTTCCTAACTTCTTACTGTCTGTTGTGTTTGCCTTTTTACTTGTTTGTATCTGTCTCAGCTGTTTTTTTAGGTCCCTCTGTGACGTCTGTTTTCAATCTTAATTTTTAAAGTAATTACAAACTATTTAAATCATTCTTTTTATCATCTTTGGGAGCCCAAGTCTTGAGCTCTGCCTGGCCAGTGATATTTACAACAGAACTTAAAGAAAGCACCAAGGACTTTCCTTATATAAAATTAATGCTTTTCAAGCTGACACTATTTTTTTTCGGCATTAGGTATTTTTAAATAATTTTGTTCTGTAATTCTTCACTTTTTAGATAAATGATGAAGCTTCTGGAAGTTTTCAGACCATTTTGTCATTGCTTACACTTATTTGTTCACATTGCTTACAAAACAATCTATTTGCTTTACCTGAATACTTTTATTGTTCCACTGTCTTCCTGACTACATATCTTCCCTACATTTAAACCTGATGTATTCATTACTGAACTTCTTGAACATCTAGGTTCATATACACCAACAGACTTGGGATTACTTACTGACTGTAACAGGAGCAATTCATTCTTCTTTATGGATCCATCAGAAACTCTTACACTTTCTAATCTTCTAAAAAAATACACATCTAACATTAGAGTTTCTGGACTAAGTTATCATGCATCCTGCATACAGATTTGACAACGGAAACCCAAGTTTTTCAACCTATTGGATTATTATCTTCTTATCTGTGGTTTACTGTATAAAAAATAGGTCAGAAAGATATCACTCAAATTGCCTGGTTCTTGCCACTGACTAAAAAAAAAAGTATGTTGACAAGGTCAGAGAGACTTCTGTGTTTGGGATATCTACTGTTAAGCAAGATAAACTTCATGCAAGGTTTCTCTACAGCATGCTAGGATTTGCAAGTCTAATCAATCCATCATATTTTGAAGCAAAACATTAGACATTCCTTATTATGAACACAAGACCACTATTCCCTGTGAGTAACAATGGGAGTCTAGAAGGATAAACCTGCACAATAACCTAGACAAGAAAATTTTATCTTTCCATTTTCTACTTCAATAGGACAAGTAATTTTAAAGTAAATGGATCTGAATGATCACTAATGAGTGTGTAGTTATAATGAACTGCACCAAAGTTATTTTCAGAAAATTTTTAAATGGTTTAGGGAAAGGAAAGAAATAACTAAATAAATAGGTAGATGGGAGTTCATGAAGTTTTGTATTGTTTTGTCTTTTTTCCCATAAAAGAAAGCTAAGCTGTTTTACAACAAATTGCCATTTTTAGTGTACACATTATTTGTATTGGAATGAGATGAAGTGGATGCAAAATTTTACTGATAATTACAGTCTTTCAGCATTATATGTAAGCAGTCATGCACAGCGACTGAATAATTGTCATAATTTCTGAGGGCTGTAATATACATGAAGATTTATTAATGCTTATCAGAATTCTGACTTGCCTTCTCTTCTTTATGCTCTTTTTGAATATGTTTGTACAGAATTTTACAAACATTCTCATCCTGTCCTGTGTATAAAAATAGTAGGCAAGAATTAAAGGTTTAAAAATCTGTGATTAACACTGCTAAAGAATTTTTTTTTACTGTCTAAGAAATGTAAGTAGAATGAAACCTGGTAATTTTTATGAGATGAATTATTATAGAGAGAATTTTGCACTTTTCATTAAAATTTATGATCATACTTCATTCAGTTTGATTCATATACATGAAATTAGGATATGAATTATTTAAAATTTATTGGAAGGTTACTCCATTTTAGAAGTCAATAATTGGTTCCCAGGTGAATAAACTGTGAGGCCAAGGGCCAAATACCTTGTTCCAATAAGACATCTGAATTATTGTTGAAGAAAATGGAGTTCATTCCTACTAGACCTTTTATTGTGGAAGTAAAATTATTTGTTATTCTACTAATGAAGGAAGAAGTATTGCTAAACTATTAATAAAACTCCCATATGTATGCAACTCAGTACACCATTAAAGTAATTTTAATTTAAAAATCATCTCTCTTAGAATTAATAAACTTTTCAAATTCATTCCTGCAACACATTTTATTTCCCCTTTCTACATCTCTATCACCCTTTGCCCCAAGAAATCTTAGCAATTGTAACCCATAAGCATATTTTATTATATCAGATGTTACATGAAATGTAATTATTTTTCAAGATTTTTTCATTCATTAAATGCACTTTAATTAATGTAATTCACTTCATTCTTCTAAAAGTAACCTGCATTTTAAAATTATTCAAAAGAATAGTTGTCTAGTTGTCTTGCCTTCTTATTTGATGAAAACCAGCAAAAATATTTTAAAAAATAATTCAAATCGCATTTTCTTATACATAAGTAACACTAAAGAAACTCAACATTTTAATAAAAATATAGTACAATCCCATAGTTTTCAAACCTTTCTGTCCTATTATCTCCCAGATGCTTTACACTCTTCAGTGGGAAAATAATTGTATCCATACCAAATATGCATGTGTATAACAAAATAAGTAAATATTTTAATACTTATTCAGAATTGTACAGTTGCTATCTGTGTAAAGCAGTAACAGTCTGTACGTGAAGTATACTGAGTAAATACTAATTATAGACAAAACTATTCATACAGTGTGAAACAGAGATGGTCTTAGTTTATGAAGTACGCATAAAAATATATACCCAAACACTAAATAATGTAACAGTATCTATCCTTCATTCCACTCATCTCTAACTTATTATACAGTACACAATCTTTTTCAAAGCACTAAGATATTTCTTTGACATTCCTGTTCTTAAACATTAATAAGCAATTATTCTGTGTATGTGAAATTATCAAATTACATCTTTAGTAATCTTTAAATGCATAATGAAATCTCCTGAAATAATATAAAATAATTTTTTTTATCTTTTCTATCAAGTATATAAGCAATATCTGGTTTGCATTTTCTTTGTCCTTTTCAATATGAAAAACTAAGTGAAGCTGTCAAGAATTTTTGGCGAACATATTTTACATTGTTTTGATTAGGTTAAAAAAACAACCAGGTCTTGAGGGTGAGACTGAAAGTTAAACATTAGCTAATTAGAACCATTTGTTTCATCTATAATTGTCCTTAAAGGGATTTTTTTTTTTGTTCTATCTTCCTCTTTTATATGTGATACTGACCATGATCAGTCACAAGTTATCATATTAGATGGAATACTGAACTGTTCTCATTGGAGACATTTTTGTCTTCTGTTTACTGTTTCTTGGTGAGCAAGTTATTGAAGATCAGTAGCGTGAATCAGCATTCTTTGCGCAAACTCTAACTTGCACTCTGAGAATAAAATGTATTTTACCTTCACAAAGTTATAATCTAAGTTGGTTCTTCTCCAAACTAAGCAAATATCAGAACTCTTAGAGTCATCAGCAATGTAGGACTTGGTCTATGATGGTAGATTGCAAAAAGATGGGAAGCAGAGAATCCTCATTGTCCCTTAACTTCCAAAAAATGAACTATGGAAAACAGCTATATGTAGCACTAAACAAACAAACCAAAATAACAACAAAACAACAAAATACTTTTTTTCTCTTGACTGCAGTTTTTAGATCTGCAAAATGTGTTTCTCTGCAAATCCCATTCTGGTTTGCTACGGTCTCCATCTAATTCTCCTTTCCAGTTTGGCATATGTGGATATTTTCCTTTTTGTCTACCTTTACCAAAGCTTCTGAAATAGTTCTCAGACCACAGTAGCTATGTCTAGTTATTTGACTAGTTTCCTGCATAATGAAAGGCAATGCAAGCATCTTGCAGAATTATTATGATCTGCAATCAAACACTGTATATAAGCATAGAGGTATAATATGTAACACTGATATTTTCTACCTTATAACTGAAGTCTCTTTTGAATAGATTATATTATTCTAATCAGTTAAAGAATTTTTGTGTGCATCTAAGTTTCTATACCACTCTGATTTCACCTTTTACTCTGTTCTCCTCTCTTGTCTCTGCTTGTTCACTGGATCATACTTTGGGCATTCTTGTTTTCTTTCTTTTTTCTTTTTTTTTTAACATCTTAAATGTAAAATTACATTCTCTTCTTTGCCTTCTTTAGTATCTATTATCAACATTCATGACTGTTGAACTTTCACAGAACCGGGAAATCTGTATATCACTGTTGCAGCCTAACTATTTTACTAATAGATGGGTAATCCGAAAGAGGATTTTGTGCATTCATATGTACTTCGTGTTGACACTCTTGTGGAATGCTTGTAGAAAATGCACCATTTTCTCTGTGTTTTATTCACTCTTGATGTTTAATTAAAAATAGCAAAATGTGGTATTAAATATTAGAAAACTTTTACATATATTAGGCATCTTTTCCTTCTTTTAATTTGTTTTTTCTTTCAGTATTATTCGGGACTTCCTAGTGAAAGGAGCACCACCACATTTTCAGTACACAAACTGTACCTATTTTTCTTACATTTCTGTATCAGAAATTACAGTAGGAAACAAGTTAAGTTTGACTCCTGAGAGCTTTAAAAAGAAAACCCAGAAAATTAAAGAAAGAGAAGAAAAAACCGAAAATGTTTAAAATTTCCAGTACCATCTTCCTTTAGGTTTGAGGATTTTCTCTTAACAACCAACCAAAGATTTTACGATATGATAGTTCATACTCATTTTTCAGTTGTTGATGAAATGTCAGTCAACCTACATCATCACACTCTTTCTAAAGGAAATGCAAATCATTATATTTTATTAAATACTTTTAATGCAAAGTATTTTTGTTGAAGTACATATGTATATTACCTGGATGGTGTTCTATATGAATAAGTTCTTCTATTAAGTGAATTTAATTAATTTATAAGGATTGCCCCTGCAGTTCTAGAATATATCTGAATACACTGATTCTTATCTTGCAAAAGCTAGAGTATTTATTTAAGAAAAGGGAGAAAGCTGTCTTTGGGTACTTGATTTATGGTAAGGTAAACCAAAAAGGTTTTTAACAATTTGTCTAAATCACTTTTAAAAACCTGTAGTTAAACTGGAAATAGCTGTAGTTTTGCAATCTAGGTTGTAGAATAATGTAGAATAATCTCAGTAATTTAATATCTGAAACAGTTTTAATGACACTTGAGAATCCGAACAGATGGATTCTGCATCTAGGATGAAGTAACACTGAGCACAGGTGTACATTTGGAGAGGAGTGGCTGGAGAGCAGCCCTGTAGAAAGGGATCTGGGGGTGCTGGTTGACAGCAGGCTCGACAGGAGTCATCAGTGTGCCCTACTAGCCCAGAGGGCAAACTGCATCCTGGGGTGCATCAAACAGCATAACCAACCAGTTAAAAGAGGTGATTATCTTGTTGTTTTCAGCATTGATGCAGCCTCACCTTCGGTACCGTGTGCAGTTCTGGGCCCCGCAGTTTAAGAAGGATGTTGAGGTCCTTGAATGCATTCAGAGGAAGGCAACAAAACTGGTAAAAGGACTGGAAGGAATGTCCTTGGACACTTCGTGCTTGGCTAGTTTGGAGAAAAGGAGGCTGAGGGGTGACTGCATTGCTCTCTACAGCTTCCTGAGGAAGGGAAGTAGAGAGGGAGGTGCTAATCTCTTCTCCCTAGTGTCTTGTGACAGGGCATGTAGGAATGGTTCAAAGCTGTGTCTGGGGAGGTTTAGACTTCACATTAGGAAATATTTCTTTGCCCAGAGGGCGGTCAAACACTGGAACAGGCTTCCTAGAGAGGTGGTCTATGCCCCAAGCCTGTCAAGTGTTTAAGAGACATATGGACACTGACCTTAGTAACATGCTTTAACTTGTGGCCCTGAAATGGTCAGGCCATTGGACTAGATGGTCACTGTAGGTCCCTTCTAACTGAAATATTCTATAAGTCTGCCCAGAGCTGCTTATGATGTGATAAAGACAGTTCATTTTCAAAAACAATCAGTAAATTAACATCACATGCTTTTATAAATAAAACATGGGATTTAGAAAAGTTGGCTTTTCAGAATTCAAGTTGAGATAGGCAAGATCCGATGTTATTAAGATTTTCCTTCAGAATGTAGTCTCTAGGAAAATTATAAAAACATTTTATATTCAAGGAAATTGGTGAATAAATGTATATTTTATGCATTTATTTAAAAATATATAGTGTCAGTTAATAATCTATATATTATACAGAATTATTATAGAATTATCTTTTTACAGAATAGAATAAAACTCTGGTGGGTTTTCATCTATCAAATACTCTGTGGCACTTAACTAGAATTAAGAAAAACATAATGGCTGAAGAAGGATAATATGCTGTTAAGATAATTTATTAATGTTTCAGATACAAAATACTGTTCTAAATTCATTGTTTCTACTAACAATAGCATTTTTGTTCTTACAGTAGCTGTAAGACCTTGAGCTAGAAATTTCTATCTAGTAAAAAAATTTAACACATTCTCTTCTTCCCCAGAATGGATGAAGTCTGAATTAAATAGCTGCATCTCAGATCTTTCTCACATATCTTTTTCACAGACCTCAGTTCTTTCACATTTTCAGATGCTTCCATAATTCAGAGATCACTTAAACTCTCTCCAGGATTTTGTTTTTCCTTTGGGAAAGTAGACTGTTATGAACAACTATTGTGATTTAACCCTGGTACACACCTAAGCCCCACACAGCTGCTCACTCACCGGGGGACATAATCAAAAGGGTAAAGTGAGAAAACTCATGAATTGAGATATAGACATTTTAATAGGGGAAGTAAAAGCCGCATGTTCAAGCAAAGCAAAATAAGGAATTTGTTTACTACTGCCTGCTAACATGCAGATGCTTAGCCATCTTCAGGAAAGCAAAGCTTCAAGTAACTGTGTGACAGTTACTTGAGAAGACAAACATCATAAACTCCAAATTTCTCTTTTCTTCCTAATACAAGAATTACAATAGCACTTCTCTTCAGTTTTACTATCTAAGTATGATTACCTCAGAAAAATATTAGAAATGAACTGCAATCCATATTCTTAAACAGCTTGAATTTCAGTTAATATTTGGATTTTGGAGATTGTTAAATTGTTTAGTTATTCTATTAAAAGTTCTTTCTCTATACATCACTTTTTTTTCTTTTGCATCCTAGTAGAAGTATTTAATAAGGAAAACTTTTCTATAAAACACATTTTTTAAAAAAATAGAAGGCTTTATCTTATGATTACAGGGTATTTCAAAAAGAGGGACCCATTTGAAATGGAACTTCAATTGAAATTGGGTTCATCTTTTTTAAGCACGCTGTATTTTTACTTGCTTTTTTAAAAGAAATGCTTGACACTTGAAACAACTCTGTCAAATAATAGCTCATTTATTGTTAATCCTACAGTAAGATTTTTTTTTTTTTATTTAGGGTAAACATGTAGTCAATTCTGCCATGGTCAATTTTACACAGAAATTTCAGTGAAGTGACTACTAAAAAATTGCTCCAAGCTGCATGCAGGACCAGTTGACCAGTCAGTCCAGCAGGAATAGTGAAACAGAATCTAGCTGCTGTTTGCAGACCATTCTTAGGACAAAATGACTTTCAGTTATTTTAATTCTAAGGGTTTTTTTCTGGCAGTAGACCAAGGGGATTTTTGAGTAGGATTCTTTTCTCTCTAGTTGTGATTCAGAAGCAACATAAAGTACTTTCTGCTAGATCGCGTCCAAATTCCTTCTGAGTTAATCAGGTTATCATTGTAATTTTTCACCTCTGATTTGTTGTTCTTATTTGTTCCACAGGAGTTGAATATGGTTATGGAACTGCCAACTTCATAGATTTAACAGAAATTATTTCATGAGTATGAACACTTGCCTCATTTTACCTCTCAACATAAGTTCTTCTCTTGAGAACTTCTATTGGAAAGAGGAGTGTGCACCTTGACCACTTGAGACTTTTATTGTTACCAAAGACTGTGCCAATTATTTAGTTATTTTTTACTTTTTATGGGGCTTTTTAAAATTAAACAAACAAACAAAACAACAACCCTAATATATTGCTTTTCTTTTGTCATATGTAGTTATGAACTTAACAGTTAAATGACTGACAACTTTGCTGATGCCCAGGACTTGGATAGGAGAAAGTCTTGAGTAATTCTTCTTTTTTTTTTTTTCTCTTCTTCATTCTCAGGGACTGCAGAGGATTATGTTGGGCTCACATGCAGCACAAGCTCTCAGGAGATTTCACAAAATATAATTTTATCACTCTTCATCTTTGAAATGTATGCATCTTCAAAAAGCATACAATACCATTAAGAAGGTTATTGAAGTTGTTCGATGTGGTATGAAATGTGATTCTTAGCTTGTAGATGGTAACCAATTCAGTATGTGCATCTTATCCAAGACATTTATTGTAGATGTGAAATTATTAAAAGAGACAGGGCATGCAAGACAGATGTTCTGAATAACTTTGAGCAGGGATAATCTTGAAAGGGGTATACGACAGTTGTTCCAGACTTCTTTTTGCATCAAGGTTTTCTGTTTTTCTTCTCTAGATCTTGAACATGCAGATCTGTGTTCATGTCCAGGAGAGGAAAGCAGTTTATTATATATTGCTCTGTTGCTGATGTAATGAAATATAGAAGATGCCTTGTGTGATTATTTATGTCACATTCATAGGACCATCATATGCTTTAACTTGTCTATCTAGATTACTGATTACACTAATTGAGACATTACTGTCTCAATACTGAAATTTAGGGTTATTTTTATCAAATTGTTAATACTAAAATTTAGCATATAGACACTAGATTAATTCTGGTTTTGATCTAATATGTTCGTAAAAGTAAAATAATGCCTTCATGATTAGTCAAAATTGTTAAAATTGAAGTCAAAACTGGAACTTGCCATGAATGTTTCACAGAAGTAGGCTAATACAGTAGACAAATGAGACTGTCAAATACAGTCTTACAATTGCTTTTCAGATAGATGTATAAGCAAAGATACTTTGGAAGATGTAGGTTTATTGTTTTCTCTAAAAAATCAGGTTGTATTTCATAGGTTGAAAGGGCAATTCAAGTGGGAAGGTATCTCAGGAGGCCTCTAGTCCAATCTCCTGCTCAAAGCAGAGGCAGCTCTGAGGTCAGACCAGGTTGATCTGGGCTGTGTCTAGGTGGGTCTTGAAAGTTTCCTAAGACAGAGACAGTGCAATTTCTGTGGACAACTGATTGGCCAGTTATGTTCATGGGGAAAAAGTTTCTCTTTACATGCAATCTAAAACTGATTTGTTTCAAGTTATGCTCACTGCCCCTCCTCCTCCCCCTATACTGCATATTGAAGGGCATGGCTCTGTCTCCTTGCTGACTTCCACATAGGCACTGAGGTGCTTTAGTTAGGAGCCCTGTAGACATCTCCTCCAGGCTGACCAAGCCCTGGCCCCTCAGACTCATCTCATAAGGCAAGTGCCCCAGTCTTTACCATCCTGGTGATTTACCAGTGTCTTTCTTGTAGTGGACACAGTAATTAAATGATGAATTATCACTTCCATGGACCTGCTACTTGTGTTCCCATTAATGTTGCTGTCTGTCTTTGGTGTCAGGGCACACTGCTGACTCACGTCAGCTCAAGGGGTCCCCCAGAGCCTTTTTGCCAGAGTTGTTCCTCAGATTATCGGTGTCCAGTCTGTAGTGTTGCCAGTGTCCTTCCTTGGGACAGGACTTTGCGTTTTCCCTTGTTGAACTTCATATGGTTTCTTTCAGCTCATTTCTCCAACCTGTTGAGGTCCCTCTGGATGGCAGCCTCTGGATGACCTCCAGTATACTGACCAGTTCTGCTCCCAGACAAATTTAGTGTCATGTTCATGAAAAATAATCAAAGCTTTTCTGACTATAATAGCGGTTTTGTGTAATACTCTTGATTACAAAGTGAAAATGTTTAGAAAAAAAAAAAGCTAAAATATAAAAAAATAGTTAATAAATTTCTACTTCAAGTATTATTCGTTACCTTGCATTCTGCATAAGATCATGCTCTCAGACTGTTGCATTGTCTATAGTGATAGGTAAGTTAATTTAAAATGAAACTGAATAAATATGATTTGATATAACATCAAAAATTCTGTACGTCTTTTATAATATGCCTTTAGACAGCTGAAATGGATAATATACTTCGATAATATACAATATAATTGATAATATTAATTAATTGATAATATTAATGGGTGCTCTAGACATAAAGAGACAGGAAGTAGACTTACACATACACTGCTCAGAACCACAAATTCTTTAATATGATGCAATCTTCCATAACATAGTTTTCCATAAATAGAAATAAATCTGACAGAGTGACTAGATCAGCAATGTCCTACCTTCTAGTTTAGTGGTGATAAAGAGCAGGTCTTATTTTCTTACCTTAATAGTGTCATAGTTTTCATAGTAGTAAGGACTTTGCAGTAAACATTTGATGAGGACCTTTAATTAAATTTGCAGATTTCAAACATAATATATGTGTTTAACACTGTGAAGACTCGGTCACACAGAAAAACAACTTCCAAAACACTGAGAACTGTAACAGTTGAAACACCATCACCCTCTCCAAAAAAAGGCCCCAAAACAACAAAACAAACACCCCCTCCCCAAACACAAAGGTTACCCTCATTTACTAAGCTACACTCTAAGAATTTCAGTTTTGTGGTTGGGAATCAGAGGTGAGAACTAGACTTCTTCTCGCAGTATCTAATGCTCTAGTAGAGGCTTGACTTCCTCACTAAGGTATGGTCCCTAAGATGATTACTATGCAAAGAGTTCTTAAACTGGCATAAATCTCCCAAAAAAACCTCTATGTTTTGCCAGGATGAGAATAAAAAGCAAGTGGCATTCTTCAATGATTGTCTTTGTAAAGTAAATTTTATTATCTCGAAGATGCCTTCTACATTTTCCACTACCCTATACCATTCAGTTGTAGCAGAACAGTAAAGACTACAGGCACTATACAAGTGGCTTTACGCTATTAACATTGCTCATGTCTGGCCTTCTGGTCTAGGATAAAAACACTGATAGTGGGAAGGAAATGTGGCCACTGTGTTGGTTCAGACTGTCAACAAGTGTTCAATTAGTGCTTAGTAAGGTGTGAACACCCTGCCATTAAAAATGGGCTCTTACTAGAGGCTACTGTCACAGAGTCCTTAAGAGGTCATGAAGAGTTAATAAGTTTGCATCAATATACATCCCAAATTGGGTTTGAAACAAATGACAATTATAATAAAACTCCAGCAAGCATGAAGAATGACTTAACCTCCTGTTATCAAAATATAATCGCTGACTTGTTTTGAGAATAACCTTCTACATAAAGACATTTGAGGTCAATACCATATCTATTTCTAACCAGAATAAAAAGAAGAAAGAAAGGAGCTTACTTTCTATTGTCAAAGTGAGCGCAGTCATTTATTCAAGGAGGGATGAAATATTTTCAATATCATAACCAGATCATATCAACTAAACCTAAAAATTGGGGATGAGAGGGAAGGAAGTTCCTATTGAACTGTTTGTTATAATGGAAGGACATGGTAGACTTTGCTCTTAAGGCTTGGTTTGGTTTTTAGAGCCAAAATGTAATTAAAACTCCAGATTATCTTTCAAATTGTTTCAAATCAGGAAGTTTTCATATTGAATTAATGTTATTTCTATAAAAATGATAAGATTTTATTGTAATCTTTCTTTTATCTTTTTAATGTAATTTCTAAACTTAGCTCTTTTTTGTCACTGATTGTTCAGTTATCACAGGGTTATTAGGGGTGATTCTAAGGTAGTAAGTGTCATGTCTTAAGTAATTCTCAGCTGCTGCACAGCCCGTTACATTTTCAAAGTTATACACTGTGAAGTTATTGGACCTATTTTGAAAACTTGGTTCATCTTTCAAAATCAAAACAGTGTTATTTCTAAGATTATGAATCTTCATTGTGTTCTCCCTGTCTTGTCAAACAACCACATTCAGTGTACAAATTTGGAACAAAAGTTCACACCTTTATCAGCAAAATAATTTTCAGATTTGTAGTACAGTAACGAAAACAGAAATGCCAGAGGTTTGAAAAGGTATTAACAATCCATTTCCTTTGAAAACAAAAATAATCTTTTGGTTTGCTGCCTTCTAATATGGCCACTCCAGAGGCATATCACATACTTAAATGGTGCAATGTTTTTATTGTTGCTTAAATTAATAACAATAATCACTATTAACTTCATCTTATGTAAGTCTTTATGTTTTGTTATGTCATTTGCAAGGCAAACTAAGAGGGAGAGAGAGTTAGATTTCTTCTTAATACAATCTAATTTGAACAACTGGAAAAATTAAATAGAGAAAGAAAAAAAGCCACATTTTATAATAGAAGAATATAAGGCAGTATTTTTGAAGATCACATAGCTAGAGAGATTCTGACTTACGTTCTGTATGCCTTGTCAGTAAGATACATACCTCAATAGCTAAAAATGCAGTATATGTGGTTTCATCTCAGTGTAATGAAAGCTGATTTTGCTGATAGTAATTTATTTAATACAAAAGAAATGCCAGTAAAAACTGAGTGTTTATGTCAATGATCGGTTGTAAAATAAAATGTATTAAGAAAACCCAAGCTCTGCTGTATTTTTTAAATATCATATTACATTTGCAGTGTCTTTAAATCTGAAAGCAATGTCTCTCTAAGCAATAGTGCCCATAGAAATTGAGTAGCTTATCATGGATATTCCAGGAGGAAGGTTTGCAAAATTCTTACTATACACAGAAAATTGAGTATGTTCCCTCATTAAAAAGAAAAAAGAAGTAGTAAAATGAAATGTAATTTAAAATATGCCCTCTAAGTAATGTTATTTACCATTCCTGAGGTACATCTTTAAGTAAAGAGAATTCAGGTATTTCTACAGTTTATGGAGGAAAATGCTATCAATTTTAATCCCACCTCTCAGGATCTTAGAGGTAAGAGGTAGGAAAAAACGTGTTATAATGTCAAGACCAATCTTTTGTAAATGCAGGATTATTATCTTGCATTATATATAATATGTTTTCCAGTAATTTTTCTAGACCAGCTTTAAATCACATGTGAAAGTTTGCATTTCTCTCAGTAAGATGCTACACATCTTCCCTGGAAACTTATCACAGAATCACAGAATCACACAGAATCACAGAATTCTAGGGTTGGAAGAGACCTCGAAGGATCATCTAGTCCAACCCCCCTGTTCACCTACAGTACATCACACAGGAACGCATCCAGGCGGGGTTTGAATGTCTCCAGCCAAGGAGACTCCACAACCTCTCTGGGCAGCCTGTTCCAGTGCTCTGTCACTCGCACAGTGAAAAAGTTTTTCCTGATATTCACATGGAACCTCCTATGCTCCAGTTTGCATCCATTGCCCCTTGTCCTTATGCTGCTCTGACAAGAAAAAAATAAGCCAGGAGGCAAAAAAGCTCCTAACTGATAAGAAAGTCCACTGCAGGTGTAGTTCTGAATTTTCTGGGCTACTTTCCCTAATCCCAGACACTGACTGTAGGATGCCATGATGCTGATGTGGCCTGCCCATTGAGACTCCCTTCCTGTGACACCAGACCTGGGAGACCAGGCTGCTGCATGCCTGTCTGTCACACTGATAAAAAGTCAAGACTGGGCTCTCAATCTTAGTAGCTTGAAGATCTTCTAGGACTGCCAATATAGGCACAGCAAATCCTTTTCACAAGACGCCCTAAGACACACAGATGTAAAGGGGTCTCTGCCAGAGCAAACATTTATTTGTGAGACAGGATCTCCAGTTTTGCTCAAGGACCCTTCTGCACCCTTTGGCTTTTACTTCTTGGTGCCTTAAATTAGAGTTGTGTTTACTAATTTACTTCACATTTAAAGGCGTAAAAATACTAATCATATAATGTTACTCAAATGTTAATGTTACTAAGTTAATCAAAGTGTCAACTATTTACTTGCCGGAGTGCATAGTGGTGATTCTAGGACAATATTGGCAACCGATGAAGAACTTGGGTTTAATTCCTTTTTATAACCTATGTGACAGAACATAATTCACAGCAATCTTTATTATCATTGCCTTTTTATGAGGGTTACAGTCCTTTTACATTTTACAGTTTTACCAAACTGCCTTAAAAGATGGAGTTTATTATGAAAAATATGACTGAATAGAAATAAAAATTGTAACAGCTGTGTAACCAAGAAGTTCTTAGGAATCTGAATATGAAGCAACTGTGCATAATTTTCTAAGAGATTTTAAATTAAGCATATCTACAGTACTGAATTTTAATTAATACAGCTGACTATTCTCTTCAAGACTCACACCCACATTATATCTAGTGAGTACTTGACGAACAGTCTGCCAGCAATTGATCCTCACAAAGAAAACTGAGTCTTAATGAATTTAAAGTTTGCCAGTGATGAATTATACAAGGAAGTGGGGTTTTTATTATTTTTATTTCCCCTTTCAAGGATAAAAATATCTCCTCAAAAAGCACCACACTTCTCTTATTCTGCTCTGTAGGGTGTTTGTGCATTTCATTTTATACAGTGCATGGTTAAAATATATAAGTAGTTCTGGGAGAAGGCACCTGAAAACTTCCACTACATGTCTCCCTTTCCAGGCTATGCAGAAAAAAGCTGTCTTCCTGTGCCTGTCCACCTGTCTACCATCCCTCTGGTCTGAATTCCCCTACAGCTAGCTGATTACACTGTTCTGTCAAAAAGTCAGTCCTGTGGTTTTGAAACCACCCTGCTAGGAGGCCGAATTCCTAGGTTCTCTGATTTGTAATTGAACCTTTACTTCTCAGGGGTAGTTCATAAAAGTAAGAGAGGCGTGTGGCGTTCTGAAACTCCAAGCAATCAGGAGCTCAGACAAAAGGCTAGGAGAAGACTACTTAGAGTAAGCCCTGTTTCTGAAATTCCTAGTCAAGCAGTGGATTCACTGACCAGTGAATTGGCTAACCATTCATTTAGCATTATGAAAGGTTTTATATTCCGGTGAATTTTGACCAGAGACACCATAGTCATGTCTGCAGTATGGATATGGACAACCTAATGCAGACTTCACCTAAGGCATTGTGAGTGACTAATTAGATGGTGTGAAAAAATCGAAGTTTGGCCTGTATAATAATGAAAGGACTCTCCTGAGAAATGAAAACTTTCTTTAAAATAGCAGTTATTAAGTCAGGTTTAGCAAAGACAAGGTTTTTCTGCTTCAGTAGCTGAGACTGTGAATCTGAGCTGTGCTGAGTTCTGTGTATTTATCACCTTAACTGGCACTACTGCAGAGTTCACCGGGATTTGTACAAGGCCAAACAGGAAATCTGGGGCAGAGCATGCTAATAAAACTGGATCTTAGGGCCATCTTTCTTTTTTGGCAGAAATTAATTCCCAGAAGTACATTGCCTTCTGTATGTCAAAATAGTGAGATCCTGTCATCATTTGAGCACGCACATTTCAAAAATGTTGGACTGTGAAAGAATGATCTCTCAGCAAATCATAATAAATGGCTCTGTTCAACTAAAAAAAAAAGAAGCTAAGAAAACAAAACATGAGCCACTAATATAAAAACATAAAAAAAAAAATTACAAAATAATTTAACATACTGTTCTCAAGGACATTGAATTTTTTCAAGATACAATTAAATAACATTCTGAATGATGAAATAAATGACTGGTCCCTGAGTAAACATACCTGACTTTTTGAAATCTGATCCTGTTAACTTTGAAATCAGTAGGCAAGATGACAGCACTTCTGCAGTAATGGCAAGGGATGTATTTTTCAGCCCCTGAAAAGCATGGAGCTAAGACATTTCTATTTAATCCACTATATGGAAAGCTTGATCCTGGTGACTATAAAGATTCTAGTTAAATGCCCTTTTATTAAGGGTCTGAGAAAGCCAACAGGTTTTTTAAGCTTCCAGTGAATAAACGTAACACTGTTATACAAGAGCTCTCTCTTCCAGCTCTCAGCATGGCACCCTGCTACTGAGGAAGGCAATATTATTCTGTATACCCTCATTAAAACAGACTGAGAGGGTCTTACTTTTGTCCCCAGTTGTTTCATTTCCCACTGGGTTCTGCAGAACTTGTTAAAGAAGAATCCTTAAAATGCCAAGAGCAGGTTTGAAATGTTACATACAGATTATTTTTAGGAATGAACATCCTTGATAAAATATTGCAATTCATGTATATGCAACATGTTAAGTATACTTCAATGCTATAAACTTGATTTACATTTGTAACAGATGATAATTAGTGTGCCAGGAGGAAAAGAAAAAGAGAGATGATGGTGTGGTGAAGAACTTGATTAGTGACAGCTCTGAAGAGGCTGAGACATGACAGCCAAGACACTCATCAGCTTACACTTTCCCCTTCCCTTCCCTTCCCTTCCCTTCCCTTCCCTTCCCTTCCCTTCCCTCTTTTGTCTTCTTTTTGTCTTCTTTCCTCCTTTGTTTTACATTTATTCCTTAATTTTCCTTTTTCCTTTCTTTAGGGCATTTTGAAAGTATCTGATTGTCTCCAAGTCCAGAAAAATGATTTTTTTCTTCATATCTCTAAACCTGCATTTTTAATGAGGCCATGCACTATTTCACTGTGAAAGTATGAAAACAAAAAATGTCAGAAGTTTAAATAGTATTTGCAAGGTGGGAGAGGGCTCACACAAGTTTTTCTCCTGTGAAGATGTTATGATTCCCACAGCTGACAAGTCTCTCCAGATCTATAAAGTTACTGTAGCCCCTGTGTAGTCCTGTGTAACGATATTATTTGAGGAATATTGAAAACATCTTTACGTGTCCAAAAGAATGCAGGAAACAACCATAAGGGTCAGACAAGAACATAAAGATATTATGCAGAAAAAAGACATAAGATTTTATAGTGAAGTCAATATTTACATAGGTCCCTAAATAATGAAGACAATCCCCAGAGACACAGCTACAAATATTAAATAAAAAGAAGAAGGTAATTGTTGGTCAGGGAAATAGAGAAAGAAATTAAAATATTTTCACATTGAAAAAATGAAAAAGAGAAATTAACAGGAAGAGAAAGCAAATAGCAAGGAAGAAAATTAAAAAACCCCTTGCAAAAGGAAAGGAGCTTTGGGAAATGAGGAGGGTAGGCACTGAGTGAAGGATAGTATTTGGAAAATTTCAAAGGTGATGGGTGGTAAGATGCTCTACAAACAGAAAAAACAAAACAACAAAACAAAAACCCACTGGATTTAGGAGTTATGTCAAAAACAGGAAAAGACTGTGAACTAAGGTTGGCATTAAAGAAAAATTAACAAGATGGTTAGAAAAGAGTTATGGGTAATTAAAAACCAAAAATGAAAATATGAATCTGAAGTTGAAAAGACTTAGAAGTAGTAAAATAATCTGTTGTACATCATTTTGCCCAAATTGCTAGATTTTTTCAACTGAAGGGATAAAGATGACAGCAAATGTGAAAGTACTCAAAATAATGAAGATTTAGGAGTGAATGCGGATTTCCAGAGCAATAGAGGAAAAAGCAAAAAATAAGATGAGAAAGTGAAGGACAGCAAAGTGACTCAAGGATGAATGCTAGAAGAGAATTTACAGATGAGTGACTTCAGTGAGACTTTCAAGAAAGATGTATGATTTTACTCTGGTGTCTGGAATCAAGGCTAACACTATTAATAAATGTTGAGAAGGTAGGTATAAGAAGATAAGAGAGACTTTTTTGTTAGTTTTTTTCCCCCCCTGAATAACTATTATATCTGAATTATATCTGAATTTGATTAGGTAATATCAAATCTATAGGCATTTGTTTGTTAGCTGCCTATCCTTATACTGTGAATGACTCCATGATGCTTGACAAGCAGAAAACCTGATGTTCTGTCTCTGTCTTGTTGTGATATAGGCTTACTATTCCTAAGTCTGGGCTGCCACTGAGTATCTTTACCTGACTTTACTGGCTATTCATGGTGAAATGTTGGAGTTATACTTTGACATGGACTTATGTGAAATTACTAGCTCGGTACTACTAGGGAAGGACTTAACAGACAGTTTTCAATACTTCAGAACAAGTTATATTTAGCTTTTTGTGAGTTTTCAAAATATCTGTGATGCTGAAACAGGAATGTCATTGTAAAACCACTACAAAAAATTTGGTGTGATAATGTGAAAACATCTATTTCATTTTAGTTTTACTGTTATCGTCACCAAAATAACCTAAGTGTCTGTGACTATCCCCTCCCCCCTTCTTTTTTTTCTCATGTACAATCTAGCTGAATACTGGGTTCTTTACTGCTTCAAGTTCATTCACTCATGGATTTTTTTTAATTTTATTTTTCATATACAGGGAAAAAAATCAATCAGAATAATGTCAGCTGTATCCCATAAAATGCTTGTATGGCAGTCTCTGCTGCTCAATAAAAAAAAAGGCTCCAGAGTAATTAATTTTTTGTAGGTGAAATATTGAGATCTTGCTCATGTCCACACTGCTAAGATGAGCTTCTCTGCAATAAACTGGATGGGTCTGTGGTACATAGCAGCTGGCTCCATCTGTTCTTGAGTTTCATGGTGGTGCTCTTGACATCCTAAGATGTAACTGATATTTAGATTTTATTTCTGTCTAAAGTTTTTTTAAATAGTTTTCTGATGGTCTTTACACTACTTTGTTTTTCCACTCAGGATAACGGTTTCACTCATTTTGTTCCTGCTGTCATTTATTATACAGGGATTGGAGCCAAGGACCTTAGCAGACCTAGGTCTTGTATAGGCTACTGGAGTAGCAGGGCATGATTCTTAGCTCTTGGAGACCAACCTAACACTCGCACAGACGTCAGCTTAAAAAAGTCTCTCATTGAGATTTATCTGATTCATCTTTCTATATAAATTCTTAATTACACGTAGGCTCTTCTTGTAGTCAATGGACAGAATGAAACACTTATTTTTTTGTAAAATATATACCTAAAATATGTTAGACACACCAAACCTTAAAAAAATCCCATATTCACCATCAACTACAAAGAGACTTGACTGCCTCATATGCAGATATCTGTACTACAGAAGTCTGAGATTAAGTGAGATACAACCTCTCTCAGTCTGTGAATCCAAACAGATTGGGATTGTGCAAATTGGGTTTCTCCATGGCACAATTGTTTCCAATTTGTTTATGCTAAAGCCTGTTAAATACAGTTCTCCACTTCCATTCTCCATTTTTTGTTATAGAATATGATAAATGTGCAATTAATATTCTATTATAGATACTGTAGGAATCTTCAGAGGTTCATGTCTAAGAGATGTCCACCCCCCCTTAAAATACGTTAATGTCAGACATACTTTGTACCATAAAGAACAGCAATTTTCAAACAATATATTGCAAGTAGTCCAACATTTTGTTGCTTTCCAAAGCAACTCATTTGCTGTTGTATTGATCCACTCAAACAAGTGATTCTAATAAGTCTTTATAAATTTTATTTTTTTATCCTTGGTACAATAGTGTCACGTATGAAATATGACAGCTACTCTTCATGACACAATCTAGAGAAAATTAATTCAGCTTGTGTGGTAAACAGGTAATCAGTCATAAATCTCCTGCGAGACAGCCAGCAAACATCTGGAAATGGCAAAGCATATTTAGCAAGCCTCCAAGTTAGAACTTATCTTCACAGATTTACAGCAAAGACAATGTCACTTTTCAGTTGAGCAGATTTATATATTTCTCCCTAGACTTTTAACATTTTCCACTTTTGGAGTCCTCCTCAGCTTCACAGTACAATATAATCCCTCTTTTATCAAATTGTTATAACATTTTAGTTACAGTAGATACTAAAACAACCTGTTAATTACTGTGTAACAATTTAAATTAAAAAAATAGTTCCTTGCATTGTAAATTTTTCATAAATATGAAAATTAGAACATCTCTGGATTTCAGGCACTTGAAATGAAACCTGACTTTTAGTCCTATGAAGTAAGTATCAAATTCTCAGTCCATTTCCTTTGTCTAGATCAGAGTCTCACTTTATGCCTAAATGTTTTAAGTTCTTTTTGTCATAATTAAAGCTCAGGTTTCAGTGGCTCAGTGCATGCTGTACACATGTAAAGAAAAACCTTCAGCATAAAAGAACCTGAGCTTTTCAGAGAAATGTAAAAAGCTTAAGTGTATTGGAATATTATTAGTTCTCAATTAAGTTAGTTACTTAAAGCCGCATCCATTCGATAAGCATTATTTAGGGTACTCATAGTAGTAATATATGTGGTACAACCATGTACAAATTGTTAATTTATAATGTCCTAAAAATACAGTAATATTAGGAAAAATCTACAATGTAGAATAGTTGTTCCTTGTTGCCTACAGTCTTGTTCATGCAGAGCAGGAATTACTCTAGATACAGTTTAATTGAAATCCATTTGGATTACTGCAAGGTATAACTGAACTCACAAGGTGACAGCATATTTCCACAAAGCCAGGTTATGATTCCACAAGTTATTTTTTTTTATGTTGGTAAAACTGATTTAAGTCATCTCTATCTTATTTTTCACTTCTGCTCTTACATGTGCCAGCACCCACCTGCCTGTAAAAGCATAGTTGTACATTAACTTGTGTTACAATCCTTGCAACTAAAACAAGTCTAAACAGAGAACCAAAACAACAAAAAAAAAACTTAAACAAAATTTAAAAACTATAGTCTAGGCTGCCAAATTTTAGCTAAAAGTAGATAGGATGGAATCCATCTTCAGCCAATAATGTTCTTTGAAGATAAAAAACGATCCATGGCATAGTATTGTGCATGGGCCAGTCTCTTTCCACCTTCTAATATTAATCTTTGCAAAGATTTAACTCTTTGACTAATTCTGTGGTCTGAACTGCTGTGATATCTTTCCCCAATATTTTGTTACTCCAACTTTTGTCAAGATTTTCTATCTCTTTTTCCATCCCCCCTTTACTTCATTGCTTTTCTTTTAACAAGAAAATTTAATAAAACCAGTAAATATTTTTTATCAACAAGGTGTCATAATTACAAAAACAGTAAAGTTCTTTGTCTGAAGTGATACACAGTCTCTAAATATTTCTAGGGATTAAATAAATAAAAACCCATGAATTGGTCAATAAATACAAATTGAATAAGGTAAGAATGTTATTTATTTCAAAAAAGAATTCTTATATTGTTATTGAATATATATATATATAAGATCTTATTTTGCTTTAAGTTCAGTATTATTAAAAAATAAAAAAAAACCCAAACAATTAGCTGGTCCAAAGTAAGATTACATATCCAATTTGTTATTGCTAGAAGAGGAAAAAAATAATTATTTATGTATTTAGTTGCAAACTTTTCCCATTTGGGAAATCAGTACTGATTGTCAAATGATGCTATTCAGGAAACAACCAGTAAGTATGAAATCCAGAAGCTAGCAGACACTATAGCATGAGAGAGAGCGAATCATTAAAACTAGATTTTCCCTCCCTCCCAAAAAAATTTTTGAAGACTCCTTGTAAAGAGCTTTAGAACCTGACCCTTGAAAAACTATTTATTACTCAGGTATCAGATGAATTATACAAAACAGAAATTACTTGTCCGACGATTTCTAGTAAATGTCTCTCCCTCTCCCTCCACCACTAGTCTTGCATGTTTTGACAACATGTTGGCAGGTCTGATCCAGGGTTTGAGTCCATACTTCCATCCCTGATATATCACAGGGCTTTGCCAGACAAAAACATTCTTCCTCCATTCTCTTTGTAAAGTTGTATGGGTGGTTGTCTTAGGATGACCATGACCAAACAAAGAGAAGTGCTAGTTCTAACTGACCATGTAAGAAACAAAAGACAGGTTGCCCTGACAAAAGACAAAAGAGTATGTCCTGTAAAGTCTTTCTAATGAGGATGGTTTTAACCTTGGGATAGAGAAGCTGCAGAATTATTCCTGCATAACAACAAGGATGATACTCTACTATTTATGGGAGGGTACAGCACTGGCTAGGATACTGGGCTGGGACATCATGCTGATGCCTCATTCAACATCCAGTCACAGGCTCATGGCTTTACTAATTCACAGTGACTCTTTGCAACTCAACCATGTAACTATACATTCACTGAAAGGATTCAAATATGTTCTGGCAGGATCACATATATTCAACACAGATTTGTGATTATACTTATTTTCGCAATACTCTTAATTATTCCCATTTCTGTCTGACCTTTCTACCAAATACTTTGCTTCTTTTTAGAATTTGCATTTGTGCATTCAGACAAGCAGGAATAGGAACTGGAACTGGAATGATTTTGTACAATGATATTTTAAATGGGATTATACTTATTTTCCCTTTTTTTTTTGGTCACATTAATTTCTTATATTGCTCATATATATATGGATGGAACTATATTCTTTTTCTTATAATTTAAAAATATTTTATTTTTCTTAGCCATTTAAAAAATGTTTGTGGAGTAGGATGCATTATAATTCTGATTCTGTAAAAATGTAAATCCTGTTTCTATTGTGTAAGTACCTCCACACATAGGCAAAGCTAAACGTGAATGTATGTGGGGTTTTGGGTTTTATTTTGTTTTGTTGTTTTTTTTTCCTCTGGATCAGGTCTCATAATTATATTGAACTATAATAATCTAAGTCTGTTCAGAGACAGACTATTTTCAGATTTACTCTCTGACCATCTGAGTACTGAACTACTACTGACAAAATTATAAATGTGAAGAAAATACAACAAATCAGATTTTCCTAGGAAAATAAATGTTCAGTTATTTATTTTACTAATTTCCAGGGAATAAGATAATACAATTTCATTAGAAAAATGCCAGAGTGGAAAAATTAACATTTTAATATAACATTACCATGCAGTTTATGTCACTGACAAATCAATGGAAATTATAGAGACAAAAGAAGGGAGAAGTATGTCTTACAATACACATTTAAAAATCAAGACCTTAAAAAGTAAGAGCCGATATCTTAGAGTAAATAAGTTTAACATTTCTATACAGTTTTTAGCCACTTGAGGGAAGAAGAAAAATGTTATATTGATATTAGCTTTAAACTACAGTTTTAGGAAACAAACATTAGAAATATCTGCTATATGCTCTGCTTACATATTGCAGAAGGTTATAAAAATATTTTTTAACAAATGAAAATGAAAGATCTAGGTCCATGTCATGTTTCTGACACAGATTAGCAGTGACACCTGAGGAGGAGTATAAGATCAAAGCAGGCTTCTAATGGTCTCCATACCTGTACTCTACAAGCCTTAGGACAGCTTTCTGTGGCTCAGAAACAGCAGAAGCCAAATGTTGTAATCTTCTATGTGATTTCATTCAGTAACCTTTTGAACTCATGCAAAATTTTTATCTCCAAAACATCTTATGGAAAGCTATTCCTGTTCCCTATGGAAAAGAGATATCTGAGCACTGCTGTGTAAGGAAATGCCTCCTTTTATTTGTTCTAATCCAGCACCCCAAGTCTCATTCATATTCCTGTACTGCAAACAATACACAAACCTTCCGCAACCAGCCTCTCCAGGCCACTCTCTATTTAAAAACTTTGATCAGCTTTCCAGTCAGTTGTCTCTTTTCCAGGCTGAAGAGGCCTAATCTATTAATTGGTTCTTGAATGGAAATAATTTTGTATCATTCCTGCCCCCATCAATAACTTTTTCTGCCTTCTCTGTCTGTTAAATCCTGTTTGAGAGCAGGGGAACAATAACTGAGTATGACATTTAACTTGCAGGTATATTGTGGACTTGGAGTGAAATAATGCACTTTTCTTCATTTGTTTTTGCTCCTTTCCTATTAACTCTGTGACATTTTGGAGAAGCAGGTTGGATGAACTTCATCACCAAATTTGTCACCTGCCTTGATAATATATCATGGCTTCATATTGTGGTTTAACCCTAGTCAGCAACTAAGGCCCATATAGCTGCTCACTTACTCCCTCTGCTTGGTATTGGAGAGAGAATCAAAAGGGTAAAAGTGAGAAAACTTGCGGATTGAGATAAAGACAGTTTAATAAGTAAAACAAAAGCTTCATGCACAATCAAAACAAAACAAGGAATTAATTCACTACTTCCCATTGTCAGGCCAGGTGTTCAGCTGCCTCCAGGAAAGCAGGGCTTCATCATGCGTAATGGTCATTTGGGAAGACAAACATCATCGCTCTGAACATCCCCCCCTTCCTTCTTCCCGCAGCTTTTATTGCTGAGCATGATGTCCTATGGTATGGAATATCTCTCTAGTCAGTTAGGGTCAGCTGTCCCAGCTGTGTTGCGTCCCAACTTCTGCACCACCAGTCTACCCGCTGGTGGGGTAGAGTGAGAAGCAGAAAAGGCCTTAATTCTGTGCAAGCACCACTCAGCAGTAGTTAAAATATCTCTGCTTTATCAACACTGTTTTCCGCATAAATCTAGAACATCTCTATATCAGCTATTATGAAGAAAATTAACTCTATCTCAGCCAAAACCAGCACACTTTAGAATAAGTCAGTAATGTAAAAAGTGTCATAAACATGCTTAAAGATAAATAACAGTTTTAAAAAAAAACAGTTCTTCTGTTTTATTTTTCTCTAGTGTTGGTAAATCTGCAGGGCCTCTGGTTTGTACTAAATGTTCTGCCTGGAGTGGGAGTAGGTAAGAAGGAGATTGAATATCATGGATGATAACCCAAATTTCTCTAAGAAACTCAGTCTCTGACAGTTACCTGTATTTCTAACAGCTAACAAGAAGAAAACCAACTAGAGAGAAATGTGAGAGGAAACCGGGACTAGATATTCCAATAGGACTACAGTCTTGAAAATGAGGCCATCAGATCTCAAAGTTCTTGTAAGCCACAGACAGAGAGGTGGGGAAAGAGATCCAGATCCCAAAGGATGTGTCACCAGCCCTTCACGCTGAGACTCCTTTAAAAATTAGTAGTACTCACTGAGAATTGAAGGAAGTATTCAGCAGTTGTACACTGCATGAAGAAACACAATTTCTCAGATACACATACATATAAGTAATACTAGAAATGTAAGCAGTGGGGAATCTAGACTAGGGTTTTGGCTTATATTTTCTTTGTGTTGTTTTTATTTACACAGCAAAAAGCCTGACCTGTTGTTTCGACTTTATAGCAAGATGTCTGCCCTTAGCCACTGAATAATAAATCTTTTCTATACTGTTGAGACAGCTGCATACTACAGGGGCAAAATTAAACTAAAAAATGTTGAATCCACAGTGAATCTAGAAATTGCTACTCCAGAAAATGTATTAAATCAAAGAAAGTCATGCGTGTACACTGAAGAAAAATGTGCCTCAGGTGTCAGGGACTCATTCTTGCAAATTGCTAAACAAGCTACTTATTTTCTGATGATAAATTTTGGGAAGATGAGTGCTCCTGTGGCTTTAAGCAAGCCTTAAAATGTCATGTGTACTTAATTATAATTTCCAGAAAACCAACTATTCATATATATCTTTCAGTAATTTCTAAGGATGGAAAAATCAGAGTGAAGAAATACTTGGCATTAAAAGGGCTTACAGAGATTAAAGTCCACTCATCCCTTGTTGAATCTGTGCTTAAGATATATATTTAATCATCAAGTTTTTGCTAATATAAAAATTTTATTATTGTTGTTATAGGACTCGGCCTTATTAACCATAGTGCATAATTGCTCCATGCTTGAAAGCCTGAATTCCAGTGGATGTGTGTGTAGTCTGTGATGGTAAATAAATCATACGTGTTTTCTACATTTATGTTGTAAAGATTAGAACTGAATAATGGCATAAATGATTTAGAGAGGATTTTTTGTAAAATAACTCTTTATTACATCTGAAAACCAGATGGATTTAGATGTATAAGGTCATTTCTTGATGTCAGAGGCACAGTATGTTAAAAACCCTCAAGCTATTCTAGAATAGGTTGACATATCTGTTTTGTGCACTCTAGCCTTGGTGAAGTCTCAAAGCAGTAGTTTCATCAAAAGGTAATTCAGTCTTTTACCTCTATTCCCATGCCAGTGTGCACAGTCCAGAATGAATCCATTGTGCCTCTCCTTGGGAAATGTCAGTTGTGTTCTTCTACATAGTATACATAATGCTTAGCTAGATGTTTTTCTGTAAATAATTACATATAAAAAATGCATAGGATGAAATGAAATTTGCTAAGGACCCCTCCAGACTGTAGACTTGCCTTTCAGTTGATATTATGTCAAATGTCATATATTTATGCTGAAGAAGAAAGGCTGCATATGCAGATATGTCAATGAAAAAAAAAAACAAACAAGAAAAACCAAACACAATGCAACTATTTTCAACACTTTTACACCATTAGGATTAGAAGATATTTTTTTGCTGATGACTCTTACTAGGTATTTGATAAACCCCTGTGGTCTCACTCACGTTTCACTTTGCAGGCAAAGTATACCACTGAGAGTCAAAGTCAGTGTTGTTAAACATTGCTGCCAAAAAAAAAAAATATTGTCAGGACTTAAACTTTCTGTTTCAGTACATCTACTTTTATACTTGTCTCATAAAATTTCCTACTCACTCTAATTCAAGAGCACTGCAAGAACCTTATGCCCTGGCTTCTTTCCCAGTTGTTGCTGCATATTAGCTCAGGGAGAGTAGTGTCTGCAAGGAACAGAGTGCTGCACAGGGCTCTGTTAAAAATATTTGGACAGGTTCATCCAACCCCCTTTCAGGCTAAATACTGTTTTCCCTTTCCTCAGCCAGAGTTGCAGCTTTGCTGATGGGTCAAGGATCTGTATGCGACAGTTTGCACTACAGGCAGTTTTCACTACCCATATGCATTTAGGAGAAGTGTATAGGGAATCATCAACTCCTCACTTCTTGTTTAAAAGTGAGAGAGATATCGCTTCCTTCCTAATACTATGTAGAAGCTACTCTTGGTTCTGATTAAGTTTGGATCTCTGGAATTAAACCTACGTGAACAAGACACTGCAGAATTTTGTTGGGGAAAAAAACAGTAAATCCTTTTGTTGCAAACAGTAATTCACTGGTCTCAGCAAGTGTCATTCAAGACATATTTTAAACCTAATCTGAGATGAGTTCTGTGAAAATCCTTTTTGGATTCTTAGAAGATATACTAGAATCATCATAGAACACACCAGGTTGGAAGGGACTTCAAAAGATTATCTTGTCTAACCTTTCACAGGAAAGGGAGCCTAGATAAGATTATCTAGCACCCTGCCCAGTTGCATCTTGAAAACCTCTGGTGATTTGGACTCAGTCACATCACGAAGTATCTTATTCTGGTGAATCAAGATAAAACCTCTCCCAGTGTAACTTGTACCTGTCACCCTTGTATTCTCCATGTGGCTCCTTGTGAAGAGACAGCCTCCATTGTCTTTGTAGATGTTCTTTAAATAATGGAATAACGTGATGAGTTTCCCCCCTGAGCTTTTTCTTCTCCAGGGAGAAGGAACCTAGCTCCTTAAGTCTTTCCTCACAGGACAGCATCTCCAGCCCTTTGATCATCTTAGTGTCCCTCCTTTGGACTCCTTCAAGCCTGTCCATGTCTTTCTCTACTTGTGGAGACAAGAACTGGAAACAGTACTCCAGGTGTGGCCTGACAAGTGCTGAGTAGAGTAGGATGATCACATCTCTATCTCTGTTAGTAATGCCCCTGTGAATGCAACCCAGGATCTGATTTGCCTTTGTTGCTGCAATGGCACACTGCTGTCTCATGTTGAATTTGGTGTCTGCCAGAGCCCCCCATCTCTTTCAGCAAGGCTACTTCCCAAATACACAGATCTGGACACAAAAGGTGGGCTACAACAGCCTGAGGGATAGTTGCATGAAACTGGACTATCAAGTCTTAAACATAGTTGAGGACCTTAAAAGTTGATGGTTTCTGGTCTTGGAATAATTACACCAAGTGTGGTCCCACGGAAGAATATTCATCTGAAACCTGGTAAAATTAAAATTGTTGGGCAAACTTCTCCAAAACTCATAAGTTTCAGAGGTTCTTAATTATTTAAAGAAGTTTTATTCAAACTCAAACCAAAGTAGAAATCCTGTTTTTGAAAAGGAAAGGAAGAATCTGCTCAAATATTTCAGAATAACTGTCCAGAGCCTAAATGGTCGATTGGACCATGCACAATTCTGTGCACATGTTACAGGTAAAATACCTTACAGTGGCGTATCAGATCACAACACTCAGAATGGACAAATAATTTCACTGAACATCCCTTTGTATTGATAGCTTGAGATTTTTATCAAAGAGAGTAATGCCTCAAGATATGTGATGTTCGCTTCCTCTTGCCTCTAGTTCCCTTCGGAGGAACTAACATCTGGAAGAACTGATTACTGAAATCCTGGCTGTTATTAAGAAAAGAGCAGCAGGAGTGATTGCCTGCTGATTATGTGAGCAAAAAGAGGGATATGGTGACTTATAACTGATATATATATTCTAAGAATATTTGGTGCCTCTACAGCTCAAATAGTTTTCATCAGAATCAGAAAAGACAGATGCTTAACTTCTTAAAGCTCCTGATTCATACTTCATACTTAGGAGTTTGGTTAAATTGCAAAGTTATTTTCTTTGAATTTTCTCGTCCTTTGCATCAGGTACTGTAACCAGTAAAGAATAACCCTATCTCGGGTGTCTTGTCACATCTGGCAAATTAGTTTTATTTTTGAAGTAGATTAGTCCCTGTCATGAATATTGTTCTCTAAAAGACTTCCAAAAAGGTGCAGACTCTTCTGTAGCCGTTTCCCTTGTGTATGAGAAAATAAACACACATGTATCTATATATGTCCACAAATATGTGTTTTATGTATAAAATCAAGCTCAAAAAGCAGTCATCTCTCAGAAGTGTTTGAATAATGGGTTTTAAATCCTTCAATTTAATACAGTTATCATACTGCAAGGAAGTCTGTTTTGGGGATTACTTAACCACAACCTCCAATTTCTGTCAAATAGTTTACTGAACAAACAGAATGATCAACTTTAAGATGTCAAAAACCAAGTTAATTTAAACATTGTCATTTATGTCTTCTTTTTCAAATCCTTTGTCTCTCAGAAAGCCTTTAAAACTTTTAGAAAGTGAATGCTGGGAAACTTACACCATCTGATTTCTAGTATGTTATACTGCTGTATCTATAAGCAATTCCATCAAAATGAATTAAAACTGAGGTAAACCAAAGGACACTAAACACAGTTTCACGCAATTTATGAAACTTAATTTATAGGAGTATGAGGATGAAAATAAAGATAAATATTTCATTCAACTTTATCTAATAAGACTTAATTAAAAATAACTTTCTACTCCTTTTCATAAAATGAGAGATATTAAGGTTAATTGTCTGCTTAAATTACAAATTCACCATTCCTATTTTGCCTTTTCTCAATCATGACTCTCCACAAGTGGAATGAGATCTTTTCTTACCACCATATATATTACTGCAGGTGAAAAATTTAACTTCCAGAGTCCTACTCTTCTTCAGTCTGTTCTGATTTCCTTAGTTAAAAGCTGCAGAATAACCCTTATTTGGAAAATTTTAGGTATTAAAAATATCTTAGAAGATTGTTATCTCTAGGCTCAGGACTATTTGTGTCTTTGAAGGGAGAACACTTTTAAGAACAAATTCTAAGAACCCACTTGCCATTTAGGGAATTTAGTATGCTTCATTTCCAGGATCCTGATTAACATATTCCACAATCTGTTAATGAAGTTCATTTAAGAAACTGAATGAGATTTTGAGTCCCATCAGTTTAAATTGCTTCTACTTTAAAAACAAAATTAAATATTCTTAAGCTACTTGGGCATCTCATTTTTTCCCACGACTGAATATATACTAAAGTCAACAAAATAACTCATCATTTATTTTCATCTCCAATATTTTTCAGCCTTCATTAGTTGGAAGTATGAGTGAATTGATGGATGTAAAATTACTTGAGTATAGTGTTCCTCAGCAATTCTCCTGTTCATGACTTCAAAGAGGGGATTTATACTCTGAAAGCTTCTCAGCTTCCCAGAAGCATATGAATATATATGTGTATGTATATGTATATATATATATGTTTAAGTAGTTGAATCCCAGCTGCACATTTAGTCAGCTGAACAGCATCACAAGTGTCATTAAAAACCTCTGTGCTAGGAAATTAATCATAGAATCATGGAATCATTATGGTTGGAAGGGACCTCCAGGGTCATGTTCCTAGCTCATATCTGTGCACATGCCTCTAGTTACCAAAGGGTGGAGTTTAATTTTGTCTTTCAAGTTGTAAGAGAGGAATCTCACTCACACAATATACCTTACACACAGATTTAAATTTTGCATGGGAACTGGACACCTTGAAGTCCTGAGAATTATCAAACGTATCTTCTTTTGTACAATGGCTCTATAATGTCTCTTAATGCCCCAAGTAACACTCTCTTTCTGTAAAATATCACTTTTCAGTTTGCCAGACTGATGCAGTTGAAGGATCTAATATGTTGAGCTTTTAGTTTCTTTGCTGGCTTTGAACTCTGTCTTATTGTCATAAATGAGGTATAGTCTACAGCTGGAGCTGTTCTTGGCCTCAGCATGGAAATTGCAACCATTGCAGGAGATAGCAGGAGAAACTCCATTAGGATATGCTTACAAGGCTATGAAAAAAGTGGGCCAGAGAATGAAGTTGAACAGTGGATCAAAGATTATCCACACTGCACAGTTGTTAGCTCATATCCTGACAACATTTTAGATCAAGCTACTTAATTAATTTTTCTTCTCTTTTTTTTTTTTTCCTTTGGTAGCAAGATAGATATGCAGACTGAACTCCATCCCCTTCCCACAATTAGCTTGAATGGAGATGCATCTCTTACTGACATCACTGAAAAGAAAACAATTCCTGAAGTGCTTAATTTCTGAGAACCATGGTTGTCTGTTTCAACATATAGGTTACTGCAAAAATATGCATGTACATCATAATCAGTCAGTTAATCATACTTGAAATGTTTTAATAGGCATGTTTTGAAAAGAAATACACAACAGAAGATAGTGAGGTACCTAAATTTGAAATGCTGAGGGTCTAACAGCTACCTGACAGACTTCAAAAAGAGTGTAAGGAATTTATGAAAAGCACATTTTAAGTGTACAGCTCTGAAATACACAGTCGGGGTATGAAAAGAAGACCATAATTGCAAGTCATGTATTAAGCTTAAAGATAACATAGTTTGGAGAAAAAGCCAATAATTTTGATTATGAAAACATATTTAAAATGTAAAAAGGAAAAAGACAAAATGTATTTTGAGTTACCACAGATCATTATCAATTTAGTACGCACTTGGACTTGAAAATTAGTTGTGTCCACTTCTAATTAATAACCTGCTGAATGGTATTAAAAATGAAATAGAAACTTTCCTTTGTAAAAATATTATGTTGTTAACTTTATAGAGGCAGAAGATGTCAGTTCAAAAGACTGAAGTTACAAAGCAGTCTTTAATACCCCCAACAATCTTCAGTTAGCATATTTATGAGCTTAAGCCTCATCAGGACTTAAATCATGAAACTTTAAAATGCAGAACACAAAGAAATTAAGTAACTAAATGGATGAGAGAAAATTATTATTATTATTAATAATAATAATAGTAATGATGGTGATGGTTAGGAACAGGGAAAAGCATAAGAATGAAGACAAAACACTGTACTTTAATTTGATATACAGGGTGTTTCAGAAAGATGGACCCAGCACCTTGTGTTGTGGAGTCACCATCTTGTGAATGACTGAGGCTAGGGGCTGCTTATATACTGGCAGAGGCATCTAGCAGTAATCATTTGAAACTCTATGCACTGCCCTTTCAAGTGGCAAGGGTTTCATTCATGGGCAGTTCATGGTTGCAGAGGTAGAGTGATTTCAAATTGGGTCCATCTTTTTGAAACACCCTGTAAATGAAAAAACAAGGCTGCAATAAAATGCAAGCATCAGATGTTAAAACATTTTAATCAAAATGCAAAACTTCAGAAGTTTAGGGGTTTTGGCTGTCATGAAAGGTTCCTTTACCTTTTGCATGTAGGATATACATTATCACATGCAATTAATTTTCTATGTTCTTGATGTGCACAATGAAAATTTAATAAGAAAACTGAAGACAAATTTACACTCACAGAAACAAAATGTCAGTTATTATGTTGCAGCAGCATTGTGGTTTCCCAGAGGAAATAATTACACTAATCTGGAATGGGCCAGATTGCCCAGAGGACATCAGTCTATCAGAACATGTAAACCCCTTCTTCTGGTTAAGCGTGAATCACACACTTTGAAGCCATTTAAAATGCATACCTAAGTACTTCTCATGCTTAAATACTTTATTCTATGGGTAATTAGGCTTGCAGTTGTATTTTCCCTCTTTCACTTGCCAGCAACATCAGGCTTGATTCATCTGCTGAAAAGTATAGCAGACTTTGAGATGCTGTTACAACAGGGCTGGAAGGACTTTGGAAAACCCATGCTCTCCCTGGATCAGAATTGGAGACCAGATGAGGTACTTGAGGAAACATCAGAGGACACTAGAACACTTAAGTACAGGGGACACAATCGAACCTTTGCCTTTACTGTCATTCACATTTGAACACAGAGGGTTTCCAGCCAGCCTTCAGGCAAGAATTTTCTCTTGGCTGCAAACAGGCCACAATGGTGCATGCTGATCCCTCTAGCCACACCTCATGTTGCAGTGAACTGCTGTACAATGTCACTGAAACACAGTACAAAAATCTTGTTCTCCTGAATGTAATACACTGTGTCCAGCAGACATTTCTGACAGGAGGTCAAAAGGTTCCCTCACAAAAAAGCAGAGAGAATCCTTACTAAAAAAAGGTTGAATTTCAACTGCTTCCGTCTAAAAGTTATTAATCTCTTCATCCAATTTCCTTACATAGTTAATGGAGACACAAAGATTCCTCTAAAGGGCAAATAATCATACATATAAAATTAAGGAACTATTTAAAGATAGTTTGAACAATCTTATGTATGTGCCTCTCTCTTACTGTTGTATTTTAGACTAAGGTTAATTTATTGTATGCTACTACTCTTATCTTTACTAACACCAGCGACAAAAAAAATATCTTAAGAATTAAATGGGTCTTTTTTTCTGTAGAAATGTGAAGACTTCTTTACTGTCAATATGCTTATCTTGAGTACCTATATGCCTATTGCTCTGACATTTTTACTAACTGTAATTAATGCTTGATTTGATGATTACATTCTGTTCCCACTCTTTTTTTCTCGAGGAGAGATTATGAGTGGGTGATTGTTAATATCTTAACATCAAAATGTTAACTTTCTGGCTTTATTAATTCAATCAATCTCCACACCTACAAGATAGTGATGATTTAACACAACACTGGATTTTGGGATCTTTGTAACAAACTAAACCAAAGTACTAGTTTTGCAGAAGGTTTTTAAAAGTCTGATATTGTCAGTGTGATTGCTGCATTTCCGAGTATCTCCCATATCACTCTGGTAAACTGTTTTGTTGTCAGGGTAAAGATGAAAAAACTTTCACTCACTGGCTGAACCTTTGCATACAGGAGGAGAAGGATGAAGCACCAATTACAGAGACCTCTGATACTTATGAAATAGAAAAACAGCCAGAGGATACACTCCTGGCAGTGATAACAAGAATCCAGTATGTTTTGAGAAGCACAGTGACCTCTTTTCATAGCCTGAACTCTTTGATAAGCAAGAGAGAGAGAGAGAGAGATATGTTTTGTAAAGAACAGATGCTTAAGCCTCAATGTTAAATATATTTAATTTTAATAAATTGCTAACTGCATGTGTTCTCAATATACTTATATGCAAGTGTGTCATTTCACTAATTTAAAATTCACAGCTATATGGTCCTTGTTCCCACAAAAGACCTCAGACATTATATGGATCATGTTAATTATGAATCATTGATACGCCAGAAGGTTTGTAAAATAAAATACAGTGGGTTTATGACAACAGTCAGCTGGCCCATCACACAGTAAATACATGTCATTACAGTTTGCCATCAGAATAAGGATTTTGAATGCTTGGTACTGCCAAAGACATACTAAAACAAAACAACTGTTGAGTCCAGATAACAACCAGGGTATTTTCAAGGACAGGAAACCAGACAACCTAACAGAACCAACAAACCCATGGACTTGATACTATTACACAGATCCTTAAGGGCAGAGTATATGTTGAGAAAGTAATTTGTTAGGATTATGCATGGGAAATCAGCTTGAATTGTCAGCTGCTGGCTGGATGGTGACAGAAGTCTGTGTTACGGTGGTCAATGTAATCTCCATCTGGAAAGCATGTGCCTGCTCTGCCTAGGTGTCTCTAGTGCCCCATGAACTCCCACATGACACTAGACATTTTTCTGTAGGAATCTGAAAGCTCTCTGTGCAGAGTAATTTTAAGTGTTTAAAGTTAGATGTCTAGAGGCACTTTAGATGCCATAGGGTATGCTTCCTGATTCCAAGATGCAACTTCACAGATCTCCCATAGATCCTATGTCAGACATGTCAGGTCTATGTGAATAGCTCAAGTATTCTAGGGCATATAAAATTGCTCTAAATATATATGTTTAGGAATTTTAATTGCTTTCCTACATTTATGCATCTAAATTTAGTTGTATATAGTCCAATACTGAGAAATATTCAGTTCTGTCTTCTAGTGGTTTCAGTTCATCTGAACTATTTTTGAAATCTGTGTCAGAATGAAATTAACCCAGTCCTAAAAATGTTGGTTTTCTTTTGCACTTTAGCACTAAAGATGACCCTGTGTTTTGACAAACAGAGCATTTAATCTCACAGGCTGTAATTACATGAATGACTGTTGAATTGCTTATGGCAGTATACATTTCTTTTACAGAATCTGGAAAACATAAAAATTTTCAGGCTGTCCTGAAGGAAATAATGTTCCAACCCTGTAGCAGCAATGTAGCTCATAGGAAGGAAAGATTTTTTTTAAAAAAAGCACAGGATTTTTTTTATTTTAAAACACAACTGATGTCAGTCTTTCACACTCTTATACCCTCAGGTCCAAAGACGTGTAAGCAGTTTGTGATCATGCAGGCACTAAGATACCTGTATCCAGGTAGTCTGTGAAAGGTTGCTTGCTATAATATGGAAGAGCTGGGCCATCAGCTGTTGAGCCCCTCTCCACACTTCCTGGGTTCCTCCTGGAGGCGTGCTGGTTTTGGATGTGTCTCATAGTACCCTTTAGGAGCTGATAATAATTAATCTCTCTACCATGCTCCACATCTGTGATTAGTGAGGATTTAGTCCCTGTCTCTGTTTCAAATCTGGTTGTCTTGAGCAATTGCAGGTAGTGGTATGCTAGCATCTTGTTGACCTGCTACTGTAAGTGTTAGCAGCACATGACATTTTTATTACCCTTATTCCACTGATATTTTGCTCCCATGTGTTCACATTTACTCTCTAGATATACCAATATAAAACATTTTTAACGCAATTTTCCACAGCTCTAGAAGATTCCTGGGCATTGATTTTCTAATATATTGTTGCATTTTGATACCTTCTGGCAAAAAAATGAAAGCCACATTTTATGATTAAAAAATTAACAAGCTCCTGTTGTTGCTTCTCATTATTTCAGCAGTATAGCATGGTAAACTTTCTACTTTCCTGGCCCAGTATTACAAATGAAGATTACAATTCAGTTCCTTCTATACAACTATTTAATCTCTAAATTTCAGTTTGATCAAACCTTTATACTGTCCCTCTCTATTTATAGGAATCAGCTGAGCTTTATGGTAGGTCTTTCCAATTTCTCATTTTCCATCATTCACCTTACATTATCACTTTTTATTCATGACAAACTGGAAAAATGTTTGAGAGGAAAGGGAAGAAACAGACAGAAATAAACCTGTTCAGTAATGGAAAAAAAGCATTTATTTCACTTGTAGATAATATTCTGAATAGTCTTTCACTGACTGTCCTGCTCGTATTTAACAAGGACTACTTCATTAGCTAACTAGAACATGATTTGTTGTAATAGAGATGCCAGCTGACATCAGACATAGATCTTGATGCAGGTTTTATATGCAGGGAAAAAACACTTGATAAACTATCAATGCCTGAAGGGCAGGAACATCCTGGATCTGCCTTGGCTTAGGGGCAGGAGAGGCTCACCTGCAGGGAAGTGGTACAGAAGGCAGATGGTGTTTTTGCAGACCTATGTCATAGGCTAGCTGATGTGATACTGGCTAGTGCCATTACGGTCTCAAATCTGTGAATGTCTTACTGGGAGGTGAAGGGACATCTCCAGGGGATAAAAGACAGGGAAAGGACCAGCGCTTTCCCATGGACATGCTGTATGACCAAGAGGAGGGTGACACCTGCTAGCACTGATCAATTGGTCATCCAAGCAATGGAGGGTATGCCTGGAGTATGACCATGTTCCTCACCTCATAAAGCACTCTGGTAGCAAGGACTCTTGGCACTTAATGCCAAGATGGGCAGCTGCCAGCTGGGGTCACCTCAGAGACCTCTGTCAGGGACTCGCTTGCTTGGGTCCATTTGTCCTTAGTTACCTCCCTTGGTGTAACTGTCAGCTCCAGCTGCTGTGGTCACCAGCCTGTTTGCTTCTCCAGGCTATGGCATCTCCTCCTTTGTTTCTTCTGTGCTGCCAAAGGCACCCACTGGTGCTGCTCTGCCTTGAGGGACACTGCTGTCATGAAAAAATGTGACCACTATGCTGGCCTGGGCACCAAGAAGAGGAGACCTGGGTACAGTCAGAGCCCCTCAGGCCAGAGCCAGTGGCCAGGCAAGTCCTGGTGATGGGTGCTCAGGGTGGGGCTTGCAGAGTCTCTCTGCCCACAAGAGGGAAGGGAGCACCACTCTGGCTTCTCCTGTCCAGGGTGTGTGGGACTGTACTGCTGACCTTCCTGTCTCTCTTGGTAGTTCCCAGCACAGAGTAAGAGCTGGCCAGCACCAGCACAATTAGCCAGGCTGCCTCATCCCATACCTCTCCAGCTCCTGAGAGCAACAGCAGGTCAGATCAGGCTAAGCCAGACCAAAGAACAAGTCACTCCTGGCTTCATCTGTGACTACAAAATCCTTATACATGGCCCTGAAGAGCCAGCACTTCCCCGCCTCAACCAGGTTACCCCTGGGAGCTCTGCAGGTTGAGGCTTGTAGCAGCCCCAAAGATATTGCAATGGCACCCAGACCCTGGCAGAGGGATTTGCCATTGAGCTGGATGCATGTGCCAACTTGATGTACTACCTCACCTGAGAGGGATGTTGTCCTCCAGGCACAGGGAAACGTGCTGGGTCTTAGTGTTAGAAAAGAGAATTGTATTCTGGCATTGTGGCAAGAGCTATGGAATTTAAGTTATATGTGAGATTTAAAGATGAAAAGTCTACTTTGTCCTATAGTTAAAATTGTGGTGCTGCTGGATTCAGACTAACACCAAGTGCACTAAAATAATTAATTCTTGGGTGTCCCAGGAGCTTCCCAGTTTGTCTCTGCATTCATGAAGAAATGGATGGATTCCAGATGATGGACCAACTTGAGACAAAGTGCATGCTTTGCTATCTGGAAACTTATGACATGTTTTCACCTCTTGAATCTTTGTTCAAACCAATCATTTAGCAAAATGCAACAACATAAATTTACAAATAAACATTCTGTCAGAGAAATTTATTTTCTTTTTCGTTTAACAAAATATAAAGTCACATGATGCTTGTGTTAGGTTCTGCTCTTATATAATTCCTATTTTAAAACATTATGTTAATAATCATATTAGCTTTGTGATATATAATGTTGAACATAACCATAATCATAGGTGGTGTTACTTTGAAGAAACATTGACCTACTGTGTTGGTTTTCTCTGGGATAGAGTTAATTTTCTTCATAGTAGCTGGAGTGGGGTTATGTTTTGGATTTGTGCTGAAAACATGCTGATAACACAGAGATGCTTTAATTATTGCTGAGCAGTACTTATACAGAGTCAAGGCCTTTACTGCCTTTTCACTGCTCTAGTAGTGAGTAGGTTGGTGGTGCACAGGAAGCTGGGAGGGGAAACAGCTGGGACAGCTGACCCTAACTGACCAAAGGGATATTCCATACCATATGACATCATGCTCAGCAATATAACTAGAGGGTAGGTGGGAGGACACACACATTTCTTGAGGACTGGCTGGGCATCTGTAGGGTGCTGGTGAGCAATTGTTTTCATTCGCATCACTTGTCTTTCTTGCATTTTATTTCTCTCTTGGTTATTTTCCTTTTATTATTATTATTATTATTATTATTATTATTATTATTATATCAAACTGTTTTTATCTCTCATGAGTTTTCTCACTTTTACCCTTCTGATTCTCTCCCCTCATCCTGCTAAGGGAGAGTGAGCGAGCAGCTGTGTGGTGCTTAGTTGCTAGCTGGGGTTAAACCACAACACTGACCTAAGTACAATTTATTTATCTTTTTATGAGAAGACATACCAATATATTGTTTTCTAAAAGAAGGCACTGTGCTTCTTTCAGTAGACTTTCCGTTCTTGCCATCCTCTGTGTTGAGTGGGTTAACTTCCTTAGCCAGCTATCCTGTCTTGTGGAGAGATTTAGTCTTCTTTGACTAATTTTTCTTTTGCTTGATATGGAACAGTTTGGTGCAAATAAACTCTAGAAGAAAAGATTTTTGCCTGTGTGTATGCTCCTGTATGTATACAAGCGTGGGGATGAGTCTTTTGTGCAAAAGTTTTTTTCAAATAACATTGTGGTATAAGAAGATACAAGACCAAAACTGTGTCAGCCACCTAAAACAACCTGTCCTTCAAATCCTTCAATATTATACATGTCATGCTTGGCTGATCACTTCCCCTAAGTCTCCTGTCACAGAACAAATGGAAATAGATCCTTTCTATAACACAGAGCAAATGTTGCCTCTAGGTACAATACTATGACATTTTGCGAAAAGACACCTTTTTTCAGAATGTCAGATTCTCAGTGATTTATTATCTGAAGTTTTTATTCCTATGTTCCTTTTTGTCTGTAGGGTTGACTACCATATGCTGATACTTGTTTACCCCCAGCACAGTTTCATTTCCTTAAGACAGAGAAACTTCTATTTACTAATGTTAAGTGAAGTGAAAAACCTTAATGATGTCCAAAATAATTTACTCACACCTTGACATAGAGAGTATTTGATCTTAACTTATTAAAGTGAACTTAATTATCGTTTAAAAGTAAGGACTTCAGAAATACATTTTATAATGATAGAGTGAACTCTACTGAAAATAGTTTTGGTACTGTCACATGAATTTTTTTCTTTATCTGAGGCTCTTGAATATTGCAACAACTGCGAAAGAATCATGGAATCAAAAGCTGCACAGCAAACTGTTTTCCTTGATGCAAGCTTTAGAAATGTGATTTAGTTCATTCCTTATTTATGAAGCTGCTAAGAACTCTTGACATGCTTGTAAAAATGGAAATAGTAAGGGGAAAAGCAGTGTTATACAGAACTAAAGGTCGTATCTGCATTTCTACACAAGTACTCAAAATAAAATGCCATGAAAGAAAGAAATGGTGTAATTTTGCCTGGAATCCATCATAGAACTCATATTGGAGCTATTAGGCCAGATATTTCCCTTTTTTCTTTATAGAAAAATGTTAGATTTTGAGACATTTTGAGTAAATTTCCAGATAGCAGTGTGACTGGCAGTGAAAAGTAAAAGTATTTCTTAGTATAAGTTATTTGTTTTAAAAATATGAAGAACTATCTGTTAGAATAGTTGACCTCAAATGGGTAATTTCCATTTTCATAAATTTCAGCAACTTACCATTTCCAGATACACTGTGCTTTCATGGTGTGACTGATCAATAAATGCCTACAGTGGAAGAAAGATAGACAAGGATGACATGCTCATGAAGTTCAGGGAAAATTGTAGGGAATGACTGACCACAGTTGCTGTAAATAAAGCTGAAATTACCTCAGTACAAAGGGAACCAGGGGTGGCTTTTATTTTAAACTAGTGGCTGCAACAGTTGTTAGGATCAACTGGCTATATTAACTGACCAAATCAAGCAGTTGTATCAGCTGAGACAATCAACCAGTTGTGTTACTGTTTGTCCCTGAGTAAACCAACAGATTATAAATGTCTTCCTGATTTAGTGAGACAAGTATGGTAGAGGAGATGATATATATGCCTTAGTCCAATGCACAACATAGTAAATAAACAATTAACAAAAAGAGCTTTGAAGAAAACAATGGGATTGAGATGGTTTAAATGCATATATTCCTGTCCAGATTTTGGAGATACTCAGCATCGTGATGGTGACTATGTTAGAGAATATGATGATGAACTCAAATGTGTATTGCATTGCTATAGTCTCCTAAGTGTAATTTGTGCTTGTATTTTGTTTTAAGTGCATTGCTGTATTGTTCTAATAAATCAAAATCCTATGTAAATTAAATATATTTAAGCAAGTAAATTTGGTATTAAGCATTAAATCTTCCACATGAGGAATGTCTAAAAGAATCTGGTGAGAGATTGTTAGATTGACATTTGATTTGTTACTATGTTGTCTTTATGTATAAAAAATAACTCTTTCCATTGGATTCCTTTCCATTGGAAGTACCTTCATAGAAAGCTTACCTTTGTGGATCGTGAAATCTCAAGCCTTTCGAGTATTCTGGCAAACCTGAGCTGTAATGCAGAAAAAGAACACAAAATTTCAAGGAATCAGAGGCACAGCAAACAGAAGAAGGTATGGCTAATGAACTTAAAAGTTACACCCTGCAGCAGAAAGAGGGACTCCTGGATTCAGGATTCCTACTCAGGTGTTAGCTTATATATTTTAGCTAATGACTGTTTGAAGTGTTATCTTTCTGAGGGAAAAAGAAAGATTATAAGCACAACCCTATGACATAAAACTATCAGCAATGCATCTTAAATTAAAAATCTTCATGCTGTTTTCCCAATGAATAACCATAAGGACTTCTGGAGAGAATAACAGCTCTGGCTTTTTACATATGACTCAGGTGCTTCAGCTTTGAATAACTTTCTGAGATTTCAAAATAGAATTGTCCTTGAAACCTCTCATAAACAAGTTTTCAAAGCTTCCTGCTTTCTTTATGTAACTATAGCAAGTAATCTATCATTTCTTTAGAGTTGTAATATGGATACCATTTCCCAAGACAGAGAGAGATTTTCTAATATGTAATGCTTGAAGGCCTAGTTCCTTTATTGGATTTAAGTTCTGAATCATTTTTTTTTCCATAATATTAAAGCTCAACAGTGCCAAAATAATTTAGGAAAATAATGCTTTAATCTTCCTTGAAGATTATCTTATAACCAGGAAAACTCTTGGGGAACAGTTAGAATATGCTATTTTGAGCAGAAAATTTTCTTAATACCTCTTCCTACAGTAATTCCTTCATATCTTTTTAATGTGAAATATAGCATATATGCTTCAAATAATTATTTTTTTTAGCTATATTGTGCTTCAGTTTCCTACTCTGAAGATTATTTTACCTGTAGCAGTTGTTCCAAGTCCTCTCAGTTCCCTCTTGTATTGTTTTCACAGTACTGTGTAAGTTGAGATGTTCTTTTAACAAGGCCCTATGCCGTTCCTCCTTCTTTGTTGGAATTTCTCTTCAAAACAGTATTTCAGCAGCCATTTATTATTATTATGAGCAGAATAATGAACATGAAAACCTGTGGATTCTTAGCTGTACAGACAGAAAACATTATATGAAGGAATTATAATGTTTTATTAACATTTTGACTGTGAGAAATTCAGCAAAACCAAGCAGTTTCAGAGATTATGAAAACTGAGTAGCTGCAGAATCTTCCTTTTGAAGATGTAAAGACCACTCTGAATAATAGATGAAGGACAGAGGAGTATAATAATGTTGGGAGTCTTTCATCTCTCAGTTACTAATTCAAAAATAAGCTATAACAATATTGACCTTATTGACCAGAAGAATGTGTAAAGTACTTGTTCAAAGTACATTATGACCTCAGTCCTCTCCTTACCTGGTCTTACAATATCATCATGCTAATAGTTGTTTCATGTTATCATTCATTAACAATTATTTTCATTACAGTCTCAAAGCAGTCAAAATAATCTAATACTAGATAATAAAATGTTACATGAATTCCCACAGCATATTAATAAAAATGACAAAAAAGTAGCATAAAACAGGTAATATTTTTCAGACATAAATGTAATTACTACAGGAAAATATCTTTCTAGGAAGAAATTCTATTTTCTTTTTATAAAAAAAACAAACCACAAAATCTCTATAATATGTAACTAATATTGTATTTGAAGGGGGAGGAAAACCCTTTAAGTTATTAATTTAGAACCACTCTGTTGTGTCAGTTTTGTTCGATGTGATCTTGAGGAGCTGCTGTCAGATAATGAAATGATGATGTTTTATGTGACAAGAAGAAATGTTCCTTTTTTGTCCTTGTCAACTCTGCTAGGCTACCAACCAAAAAAATAATGTTCCTATAATTCTAGACAGGAAGTGACAGAACAGTTTTTGAGCAAAACCCCACAGACTTCTTTGCAACATAGAGAGAAAACTGTATTATTTCATAATATCATATTTGTACCTGAAAAATATTCAGATGACATAGTGATTCTCTTACCAGAGTGAATTTAAGTTAGTCAGCAAAATAAATAAAAATATTACCTGTCCTTTAAGAATGAAAAAGTCATCTATCTGGAAAAATGAAAGAAAGACAGTAGTGTTCTATCTTTTCTAAACACTGCCATTAATATGCCACCTTGATAAATACCAATATGTACTGAGAATCACAGTTATTTGTTTATCTGATTATTATTACAGGGCAGAAGTATATCCTCAGTATATGTATGACAAGATTTACTAATAAAATACCTACTGGATCTCTACATGAGACACTTCTCCCTATAAATTTCTAAAGGTATCTGTGATCAGACTGGCTCACAACCATCAGTCCCCAAAGACAAGTTATTTATAATTGACCTATGTATGGCAGACCTGTCTTAGCCTGTTGTGTAATCACAAAATTAAGTATTTATTAATATTGCTTGTTTAGAGTGTGTGCTGACACATGTCAAACAGGTGTGAAAAGGAGAAAAATATCAACATATTCACTCAGATTTGGCTCAGGAAAACACTGCCTAGGTATGCAGTTAAAACATAACCAGACCTCTAATTCTGAGTGGTTTTCATCTTGAGAATTGTTGGACAGCATGCTTTATTCCTGTAGTAGTACCTCTTCTATAAAAGGTAGGTTAAGTTAGGAAGCAGAAATTTTCCATTCCTCTTAAAGAAGTTGTAATGCTGCATAGACAAAATAATTCAGAATTCATTCAGTTATGGTGTAGGAACAAAGGGGTGTTTGACTTTCTAACCAGTTTAGTAGGTGATTTTCCACAAAGGATAGACCTGAGAAATCTCTTCTCTGAAAACTTAATAATTATAAATTAAACAGGACCCATTTGTGCTAATGAAGGTTGAGTGAATCTCTAACTATGGAAGAAGGGAAAATGTTCCACTGTCCCCCAGTCCAGATGAAGACAGTGACACTCGACATTACTAACAGAACAGGATGCACAGTAAAGAAATAATAAAGTAAAAACTACAGATGCCAGAGAACCCTCTTTAGATGATTCTGAAGAATAGAAAGAACTAAAAAGAAAGCATAGAGTAGAAATTTAAGAGAGGAAGATTCTATTTTCATTCTCCCGAAGGCTATAAAAAATAAAGTTTTCTGTATAATTGCAGGGATAATGTGAATAATTTCTTAATATTTTATTTATCGTTTTTGAAATTGACCTCCAGGCAAACATTTGTAAATAACAGGAAAAATAAATAATTAGCCCTTCATACCATTAACTTACTATCAGGTATATTCAATCTTTGCCTCCTACTTTAAAACTGTGACGCCGAAGAAAAATGCTGTCTTGGAGAAAATTGTTATTCACATTAATCTCTGCTAAATACATCCATTTGCTGTTTAGCTGGGACCTATAGAATTCACACATGAATAGGCTATTGTCTTTCAAAATCATGTATATCTAGTCATTCCAGATAAACCTAGTTTATTATAAAGTATGGATGCACATCTAATATTTCATTCCATGGTCTCAGAATACTTTGAATGTTGTATTCTCACACATTATATATTGATTTATTAATTTAGTTCTATTATGGAGAGAGGGCATGGTCCATGGGAATTTTGCTCTATACATTAATAATGGAACTGATTAAGCTTCATTTTGCTTGAATGAACCTCACATTATTGAATCAAGTATTTGTTTTTTTTTCATATGAACTGCAGTTGAATAGAATTTGGGCATCAGGTTTTTTTAACCACTGTTGCTGTAAAAACACAGATTTTAATCTTGTGAATAATTGCCAGATAAATACAGATGATTTATAAAGCAGACTATAAATTTCCTATTTAGCTTTCATCTAAATTTTGATATGTGTAGAAGCAAAACTACAGAATATACAATGAACAGAATTTGTAAAATAGACAATGACTACTCACAGTATTTAATCAGTTTTGATTCACAGTCCTTTCAGTTTCTTGTTCCTAATTTTATATGTTCCCAATCCTCTATGCTATAGGGCTAGCCAAATTTTTTAGGAGACTATCATTTATTACTTTCTTTGCTATGGGTTATGATAACTGCTTCTGATTCTACTTTTAATTGAAATAACTAATCAGTTTGTTTCTATGTGATTTTGCATCTTTAAAGAGAATCAAATGTGTGTTGGAATATCTGTGACAAAGGAAGGAGACTTGTTTAAAAGTAAGATATTCCAGACATGATCTATTGTCCCATATATGTAACTTGCTAAATGCATTATTAACATTAAAATGGGAAAAAAAGAAGACCTGGGAAACTCCAAGCCAGACAGTCTCACCCCTCTGTCCAGCAAGATCACGGAACAGACCCTCCTGGAAACTGTGTTAAGGCACATGGAAAATAAGGAGGTGATTGGTGACAGCCAACATTGTTTCACTGATGGCAAATCATGCCTGATAACTTTGGTGGCCTTCTATGAAGGGGTTACAGCATTGGTGTGTAAGAGAAGAGCAACTGATGCCATATACCAAACTTATGAAAAGCATTAGACACCGTCCCACACGACAACCTTGTCTCTAAACTGGAGAAGCATGCACTTGATGGATGGGCCCCTCGGTGGATAAGGAACTGGATGCATGGTCACACTCAGACTTGTGGTCAACAGCTCTATGTCCAAGTGGAGATCAGTGATGAGTGGCATTCCTCAGGTGTCAGTATTGAGACTGGCACCATTTAACATCTTTGTTGACGACATGGACGGTGGGATCAAACACCCCCTCAGCAAATCTGCTGATGACACCAAGCTGTGCAGTGCAGTGGACACACTGGAGGAAAGGGTTGCCATATAGAGGGACCTTGACAAGCTTGAGAGGTGGGCCCCTTTAAAACTGCATGAAGTTCAACAAGACCAAGTGCCAGGTCCTGCATATGGTTTAGGTCAATCCCAAGCACAAATTCATGCTGGGTAGAGAATTGAATGACAGCAGTCCTGAGGAGAAAGACTTGGGTGTGTTGGTTGATGAAAAGCTCAACATGAACCGGCAATGTGTGTTTGCAGCCCAGAAAACCAACAGTATCCTGGGCTGCATCAAAAGAAGCATGACCAAGGTCAAGGGGGGTGATTCTGTTCCTTTACTCTGCTCTCGTGAGACCCCACCTGGATTACTAAGTTCAGCTCTGGAGTCCCCAACATAAGAAGGACATGGAGCTCTTGGAGTGAGTCCAGAGAAGGGCCATAAAGATGATCAGGGGTCTGGAGCACCTCCTTTATGAAGACAAGCTGAGAGAGTTGGTGTTGTTCAGCCTGGAGAAGAGAAGGCTCCAAGGAAGGCACTAGCAGCCTTCCACTACCGGAAAGGGGCCTACAGGAAAGCTGGAGATAGACTTTTTACAAGGGCTTGTGATGACAGAACAAGGGGGAATGGTTTCAAACTAAAAGAAGGTAGATTTAGACTAGATATTAGGAAGAAGTTCTTTAATGTGCAGGTGGTAAGACACTGGAAGAGGTTATCCAGGGAGGTTGTGGAAGGCCCCTCCCTGGAAGTGTTCAAGGCCAGGTTGGATGGGGCTTTGAGCAACCTGGTCTACTGGGAGGTGTCCCTGCCCATGGTAGGGGGCTTGGAACTAGATGATCTTTAATATCCCTTCCAATCAAAACCATTCTATGATTCTATGTTTTAATAATTCTGTTCCATTGCATGTATATTTCCATATATTATTCTTCTGTGGTTTAGAGCAGACTAAAATTATCCACTAGAAATCAAAGAGGAATTTTAAAAGCATTAAAGTCCTTGTTGTAATAGCAAGACTTTGTGAATGTATATTCACATTTGATGTCTTCCTCATGCAAACAAATGTTCATCTTTTTTAGCTACTCACCTAGACTGTCAGGTGAAAGGTGTACAATGCTGTCATTAGGAAGTTCATAATCACTATATGCAGACATAATAACAGATTTAATGATTCACTATCTTCAACTTGACATGAAAATATATCAAGAATATATTTCATAAATGGTCCATATCCATGTACTGATAAGCTCATTTAAGACAAGCTGCTCCCTTCAAAACACCCTTAAGCAAATATAAAAACAAATATCTCATGCTGTCATCTATGTTAAGTAGTTCTTCTGTAAAAAGTGGTCTTTTTAATTGCATGAAGTATAGAGTATCTGATCAATGTTATATATTGTCGAGTAGATTTGACTAATGTACTACATGACTGTTCTATTTATCCTTAAGTACTGTTTCTATGCAGTGAACATGTTAAATATTAATCTTCAACGTATACTATATTCTGTAACAAAAGGAGATTTTACAAAATTTATCTGTTGTTTCACAGTATCTGTTTCTTGTCAGACAACAAAGGCAGATTTCTTCTAAAATAAATAGTATAAATATATCAAGTATAAACGTGTCAATTGTCAATCTAATCACAGTTACTGCTCTTAAGCTTCAAAACACATAGAAGGAAAATATTTCTAATGACTGGTTTAGATCAGACATCTGGAGAAGATTTCGCTTTTATTTTTGAGGTTGTCAGGTTTTCAGAGATGACTGTGGGAAGTTTATCAAAGAATCTACTAATTGAAGTAAGGGTGAAGTAAGCTAAATTATTGTTTTTTTCCCCTATTATTCAGCATTCTTAAAGAGCTGAACAAAAAAATTTAAATACATATTCAGAAATAATAGTACTGCAAAGTGCAAAATAATTCACTTGAAGAAAGATTTGAATTAAAATATCCAGATATCTATGTATCCAGATCATCAGTAGGATCAATTAGGGAAAAATATACTGCATAGGGATCATAGTTTAAATATTCTTGCCGCCACTGAGTTGTGTCTCCTTTTTGGAATCTATAGCATTTATGAAGTATATGACAGGAATATTTTGAACTGTATCTTTCAAGAAACCAGTACAGCTGTCTCTTAGATTCATTGAAAAGGTCATCTGTTATTCCAGTTTCCCTCTTGACAATACTAAAAGCTCCCAAATGAAAACATTCCTCCAAATTATACATGATGACTTTTACTGTGGATTAGATTTATGATGAAAATTCAAAGAAATCAAAGAAACAGCAGAAAAGGACCATAGAACTTGTTTCTTAACTGGGAAAGGCTTTACTTGTTACAGGACTGCAAACTGGATGTAAAGTTTCTGAATTTGTGACATATTTTCAAGTTTTGCAACTTGTAGAGGATGACCAGAGGGCTACCTGATTGTTGATTGACAGAGCAGCCCTCCTGGTCATCACATTCAGGTGCTAATTGTTTGGTAATAATAAAGCTAATGGCCTAACAAGGGGTTGGACCATAAAAGGCAGGGCTTGAGGCACTAGGGGACCTTCAGTGCCTGAGCAACGGGGGGAAAGAGCAGGATGTGCTCTGCGAGTTGGATGTTGAGATACTACTCAACCTACGATACCAGCAAGAACATCGAGTGCTGGGAAGGGAGGCCAGCTCTGCGCTCTCTGCGCACCCAGCACTCCGGGGTGGCTTGCTGCCAGCTTGGAATTACATCGTCTAGCTTCGCCTGGATCCCGGACACATCGCCTTGCCTGGATCCCCAACACAACTGAAAAGAATAGTGTGTGTGATTGTGTCTGTCTATGTGCAGGACTGAAGGAGAGAAAAGAACAGGTTAATTACTAAATGACTGTGATGTTTTTCATATGATAAAAAGAGTTATTAATGTAACTAATTCAGAAAGCTGTTTTAAAAAGAAGACTGGAATGTTATAAGAAGGATACTGAGGAGGAAAATGCAAAGAAAATGTTTACTATTGTCTTGCAAATTTAATGAGGAAAATGTATCAGATAAATTGAGGAAGTTGCTCAAGGTATAGTGAGGATTATATGCCAAAACCAAATGAGTCTGAAATTTTCAGCCTGAAATATTTGTATTTTAAAAATGTGATATTTCTCATATTTTGTCTCCTAACAGGCTTGCACTGAAATGATCTTCTACAGTTAACTCCTAAACAAAAAGCATATTTTTATTTCAGGGAGGAGAAAAGAAACTCAAAAATGTTTCAGACAAATCGTGAGTACTGAGCCTCTGATTAATTCTGTGCTGCTACTGTAGTGGAGGTCTGTAAGTAGAGTCAAACTCATTCAACTTTCTTGTAGACTGCCCTGTCTACCATGTACATGTCTTAGACTTTATATAAATCAGGTTTCTTTATATTTGCTTAATGATATTGCACATGAAGAACTGCATAGCTGATTTTATCCTCTGGTTATTAATGCAGCTTTTGCTTTTGATAATGAAACTAATACAGAAATATTCTAGAAGGATGATAACCTAAACAAAGTAAAACCAAAAATAGCAGGTTTAAAGCAGTTAGCTTTAAAACTCTTTTACTGTTTGGCATTATGGTTTAGGCTGAAACAAACTTGTGAGGCATAAAATTATTTTTTCCATATGCGATGGAAATCGGTCTCATGGCTGCATAAACACTGAAGACTTTTATCCTACTCTATCTTTCTTGTAAGATAACACATCAAAGTGCCTGTCAAGAAAAGAGTTCTCTGATGTATCACTAACAGAAGACCATGGTTTCTTATGATGTGGTTATATGCCCTCCAGTATAGATTTTGGATTTTCAGTGAATAGCTTTGTGATAACCTTAAGAACCAGCCAGTTTCCATAAAAAAACAGTACATTGGATCACTGGAGCCAATCTTTTAATTATTCAAGTCTACTACTTTTTGTCTTCTTTTTTTTTCTTTTTTCCCCTACCCCTCAGGAGAAAGAGTGAGAAGGGGAGAATCAGAACAGACTAGTGCTCAGGCAGCATTGCTTAAAAAAATAAAGCAGCTCTCTCTTTAATATTCCAGAAAGTGCTAGACCTCTTGCCACCTTGTATTGCCAGGGGGAAATGACTGCACATATTCACCACTGCAGTTTAATTCCAGAAGTCTTAACAAGAGAATGAAGAATGGCTTTCTTTCTCTATGCATGCAATTGCTCTTGCTTCCTTACTATTTTTCCATAGACTTAATCCAGAGGAGGAAGGGGTTTTTAATACTCTTGTTCACTAGTGTTCTTCTTATTCCTTCTGCTTCCTTGTATTTAGTATTCAGATTTCACCAGTTTCCTTTTTCTCACCTATATATACTTTAACCCACAACAGCAACAGTCACGGAAGAGTTCAGGCAGAGGGGACTGACACCAACCTGTCAAGGCCATCCTGGCCCCCTGAGAGAGACCTGCCTTGCTGCTGCCAGGGCCATGGTGCCACAGGGACAAAGGGGAGAGAAATAGGGAAGGAGGCATTGCAGACCTAATAACTCATAGGGATCCACAACTCGTTAATTAAGAAAAAGAGGCATCTCCAGTGGATGATTCAGCTCATTATATACTACTTCTAGAGATTGTTGTGGCAATGTGACATGATGTTTAAGCTGCAAACAACTGAAATAGTCAATGATCTTGGCATAAATGGCCAATTGAATTGTTAATCAAAGTCAAGCTGCTTCAGCTTAGAGATAATGAAGAAAACTTTTATAAAATAAAAACACCTCAGAAAAATTGAAGTAATAATAAAATGGTAATACAAGAATTCTCATTGCAGAAGCCAGTCTAATTGTTATGTTGTTATCTATTTCTTTCCCAGGCTAAGCAACATCAGCAAAACAGAAAAAAAAATAAATTTGCACTTGACAGTCACCATAGGTGCCCTTACATCTTTGCAGCATGGGATCCAAAAAGTTATAGCAGCTAGCATTTCTTGTCTTTTCTAAAATTGGCAGCCTGCAATTTTTTTGACAGTATCTGAGGTTGACTCTCAGTCTCAGTAATGGAAAGGAAGCTGGTTCATATCTACAAACAATTTTGAGAGAATATAGAACAGGTATTTGTGGACTTGTCTTCTGTGAAGCTAGATATTAGGAAGACACCAATACCCACAATTCATGGCACAGGGTAAACTCTGAGAATAAGCAACTGCACTGAGATTGGATATAACACTGCAGGTATTGGAGGAGCAGGTAAATTATTTGGAGTCTGGGCTCTTAATAAAGTACTAGTCCATTACTACTTGAGCTCTGCTTTTAGCAATTCCAGCAGGCTTCAGGCACCTGAAATCCAGGGAACTGAGATCTTGTCCTTTTATTTTAATTATTTCAAAAAACATATAATAATGTAGCACAGCCCACACTGTTTTCAAAATGAACTTAGTATTATGATAGACTTAGTATTTTCTACCACTGTTATGAAAACAGGTGATAAAAAATAACAGTTGAACTAAATAAACACGTGCAACATCAAATGAAGCATCCAAGTAATTTTGTCAGCTCTCATTCGACCTTTTTTCACAGTTGGATTTTTGGTAGACTAAGACATAGTACTGAAGTAATGCACAGTGCTTTCAGACAAAGAACATACAAGTGCTGACATAGATTTCATGACCCTGAAGAGTTCAGATACGTGTCTAGCACTCAGACCTAAATGTCTCTTCTCCCTTTTCCTTTTAAGTTAACTTAATTTTGAAAAGTAGGATCTGTACTGATAATGCAGTAAAGACCACAGTGCACATGCAGGTACACTGAAGTGAAAACTTGTACTGCAGCGGCCCAATACTCTAAGAATACTTATCTGTTCCTGTGAAAAAAGAGAATGTTTATATAGTTGTCACATTTATTCCTGTTTCTCTTTGGGGATCATATGCAGGTGTTTTCTACAGATACTTTGAAAAGCCTTAGAAATTTGATGTCTAGTATAGAAATGCAACCTGGTAAACCCTAGAGTGGTCACAGAACAAGTCAGAATGATACTCTGAATAGCTATTTCTGAATAGTAAAATAGTCCAAAGGAACAGCAAGAATAATACAATTTATTCTTTTCAAAAGCAGAATAAGTATTTTACAGTTATAAACTGAAAGAAAATGTTGTTTCCCTTCTTCATCTCCATATCTGGATTACATATTTTTTATGTAAAAGAGAAAATACATACTAACTCTTGTAAAAATAATTTTGATAAAAAGATGTACAATTTCACAAGCCTGAGGGACCTGAGGCTACCACCTGTATCTTCCCTTGTGAAGTTGTATGGAATTATGCCAATACACTATAGAATAAGACCAGGCCTTCTACCTGATATTTTTTGATTGTTTAGGATCTTAAAAATTTGCATTTACTTTTCCTTAAGGTAAAACTTTATGGAAATTTATTTGATTATATGTGCTTGCAGACATCTGCTTGTCTCTGTAGACATCTGCTTGTCTTTCTTAAAATATGTTGACTTTTTTAGTTTGTTTTTGTTTGGGTTTTTTAGTTAGTGAAAAACTTTTAAAATACAACTTAACTGACTTGTTAGTACACACTGAGGCTTCCGGCAGGCTTGTTGTAGTACCCTGAGACTGATCCAAATTTCTTAGTTACACACACAAGGTCCTTTTCTATAGAAATCTGGATGCAGATCTTGGCCCATTTGTGTCTCACTCCAAATCCGGAGCAAGTATGAAGTTAGTGTGGGGAAATGAGAAGTGATTTTGGTTCTCTGAGTTAGGTCATAGCTTTATTCAAACAGGAAAGGCCTTACAGGATTGAGCAAACATAGATAATATTTTTCATAAGAACAGAAAGAAGTTGAAAATATACAATTGGCAATTCATACTTGGAATAGTGTTTCTTCTGTTTTGTCAAGGAGAAAACATTCTTGTCTGTATAGACTACAAACACAACTCTAGTGTGAACAGCACAGATAGACCTGTGAAGAGAACAAAACCTTGGACTAAAATATTATCTGTAAAATAATGAAGCAGAAACATCAGGAAAATTTAAATAAATGCAAATGTCAGATCCAGAAACACTATTCCTTCTAGGACACATTCCTAAACTGGAGGGCATCTTTCATCTTTAATTATGTCTCAGAATAGACACAAAGCTTTTGCAGCATTGCCTCCAGATGATGGTGTAGTGACCTTGTTTGTTATTTATGTCATCACTAAGAAATATTTCCTGTTAGATCTTTCATGGAGCAAGAGATTTCATATACTACTGAATTCTCTTACTCCAGATCTGTGTATGCTACCATCTAAATTTTTATATAAAATTTATAATTAACCAATTAAAGAAATAATGGAAGAATTTGTCTCCTCATCTTACTGAACTATAAATAATACTAAGGTTGTTTTTATCAACCAGTAAGACCCATGCAGACACCAGTCTTACAGGGATGTGCAACACAGATACTGTTTTCCGTATATTCCCTCTGAGACAAAGAATTGATGGGGAAGGAGAAGTTGAAACCTTGTCTACTCTGTTTCTGGGTCAGAAAATGAGAAGTAGACTGCATTATTTTGTGTACTGTGTTTTTTGTTTTCCTGTACTTTCTAATCCTAGATTATGGAGGAAAAAAGAAAAGCACAACTGAACATTAATTCCTTATGGTACATATGCTGTCTCATGTTCAATTACAATTTTACAGTAAATTCATAGTAATTCAAGATGTATTTCTAAATTCAGAAGATTCTGACCCCTTACTTATGTAGTACCTTTCATGAATAACATGACTTGGATTATTTATGAAAGATGGTATCAGTAAGGAGGGGTTTCTCTCAAAGTATATAGAATAGCAGCCAGGTATTCTCTGTTACAGTATGTATTTTCTCCTTGATAGAGAATAATGGACAATCTTTCATAAACAGTAATGATTTCCCCTTGAGCAATCGGAGCAAATATGCACAGACTACTACATGTGTAAAACATAGACTGTTCAGAGCAGTTAAGCACACATTGCTCTGACTTCCAGCTGACCATGAATCCTTTGTAATTAACAAAACACTCAAGGTTCTTTTTCTTAGTCTCAGATTTAGCTTCCAGCCTCCATCAATGCTTTATGAAAAATAGAAACTGCAACATAACTAGATCTTGCTTATATAAAATTTTTGGATCTACAGAAATACAGTTGTTACATAGTTTATATGGTTTCAAGTTTCAATAACTATCCAGCTCAACTTTTCTTCTGAATGTTGTTTCAAGCCGGTTTTGTTCATGCCTGGAACACACCACATATGCTCCAGTAACGATGATATCTACTAAAACTATTGTACTAAATATCATACAGCTGTTAATCACAGATATATGAGTTTTGTGATGAGGCTGCAAGTCATCTAGATCTCTAATCTGGACATACATGCTCCTCTGTCTTAAGTAAGCACATCAGAAACACTGAAAGGGCTTCTAATCTTGAATACTCTGATTTATAAGAAAACAAAACAACATAAAACAAAGCCTTCTCCTTCCTCCCCCCAAAAAACCCCAAACAAACAACTATCCTAAACCCCAATTCATTAAGGACTTTGGAGTGAACTTTTAACACAGGGAAAATCAGATATAGTCAAGACAGACTGTAGTATGAGTGGCATACTAAAAATTCCACTGGACCCTTGCAGAAAGATGTCTCCTTTTTTTCTTAAACTAGCCACTTTTATGATCACTTTGGGGGGCAACAATCTTTAATAGGCCTCCATGTGTTCCTAGAATAAAGTGTTATTTCTTCCGTGCCTCCAGAAAACTGTTTGCCTCTTTTCCAACTGGGCTATTCAGTTTCTTTCAGAGAGTTTGCTGTCTCTCTTTCTAGAGGTTTCTGCCTGACTTTGACCAGCCAGTGGGAGGGAACCTTACTCTCTATGACCCACTGAATTATTCTGATAGAATATACCACAGAAACAGTGAACAAGCAAACAACAAAGACATACCATTCTTCACAAACCAAAAAGAAGTGTATGAAACATGATGTTCTTACAAAAGTCTTTTGAATATCTACATATTGATCAAACACATTCATTTTTTCTACTAGCTAACATTGCAAATGCAAAAAACCAACATCAGAAAATACTTCATTGTCCTTGTGTCTCACTAGTTCTGTTACAAAATATATTCTAAATATATATGTACAGCTAATAAGAGTGTAGAATACTTTCTTCTGCTTTTAGGGATTTCGAAGTTCAGCTGAAATACTGAGTTTAGCAATTAAGTGTAATTAATCTCCCTTAGTACAATACTGTTCTTACCTTATGGATTTCTAGGAAATATACTAAGTATTATAACATAAATCTAATTGTATTTCTACAGAAGCTAGTGGAATTTATAATTTATTGTTGGAAAGTCATATACATTACCCATACATGACTCAATATAGTATATTACCTATTTGGGAAACTTTTAAAGAGATATTATGAAGTCTTGAATTATTTGCATGAACCATAATATTTACTTCAAAATAAATTTTAAATTTCTTTTTGAAGAAAACAAGCAGCATCTGCAATTTTTTTGCCAAGTATCTTATCTTCCTCTTTAACAATAGCTAGTGGATTTCTCTGTACTATTATATAATCTAATCTGACTCAATTTTGAATAATTTAATTTAGCTAAGACATAGATACATTACATCTTTATTAAGCTTTGGTTTCTCCAGAATATGTCTGCAATTAACAGAGACAGACACTACTTTTTATGTTCTTTGTCTTTAAAAGGTGCCTGGGATGACTATACTCAATTTAAGTGTCTTGAATATATTGCTAGAATTCAATAGGGCAAATTGAGTCCCTCATATGTATACCCCATTAAATGATACATTAATTATAGTTTCAATCCCTGTTTTTTGAACGCACACACACACATACACACACACACAAGTACACATGCATGTGTATATATATATATATAAATATGTTTTGGTGGCTTTGTACTTGAAACAACAATCATAAGATGAAGCAACTACAGTAAAATGTTAGAATGCAAGTAATGATTTTGTATAAAAAGTGAAAGTTTAATGCATGGATATACTAAAACTGTAGGAGTTTGGTGTTTTAGGAGGGTGGTGTTCTGGGCGTTTTTTTGGATCAGGTCAATTCTGATTGATGACAGTAAGGCTTACTAGGGCTGTCAGAGAGATTTAGAACTATTTAAATTAATGCTACTGAGTTCTTGTATTCTGCAGATTGGATGTGTTCATGTATATGTGTTTGTACTCTTATCTCTTGCAAAAGTTTTGTTTTACAGTTATCTTAGAAACTCCAGAGAGTCTGTTAGTACCAGATCTGCAATAATGGAAAAAAAAATCTGCTTTGTTTCATATCTTGCAATGCCCTCAAGGTGTGATGTTATCTAAGGATAATTCAGACACTGTTCTTAACTCCTTAATTATTAGAAGCACATTTTTGTCTTCAGAAGTCAAAGCAATTGCTTTGTAAAAATCTGCAATTTACAGACTAGCATTTAAGTCCATGTCTTTGCAATCTGTATCTCAAGTGAGACATCAAATTAGCATACATTGAACCTATATTAGAACATGCACTAGAAAATAAAAAATAGGGATAAGATAGCCTAAGTTTCCTTACTTCTGATGAGATTATTGATTCTATTAAAAATTAGAACACTATAGCCTACTTAAAAATGAACAAATATTCCTGCATATATGCCTTGATGCATTAGAAATTGGTTAGTGCTGACACTTTAAATTGTCCTTGTGTGCACAGATCAGCTACTATTGCTACCTTGACCATATGAAAGCCATTGTCCTGTCCTCTAGGCCTTTCAGAGTGTTGACTTTGAAGTATGATGTTTTGCTTCTCCCTTTCCAGCTTTCTCTACCCAGTGAGATGCGAATAAATCCTACTACTGATTCCTGAACAAACATCTACAACATCTTCATAAAGCAGGACTTGACAGTGAGAAACTGGCAACATGATATGGTCTGTAAGTGAAGTCAGGTGTCCAGTAAGACCCTCTTTCTATACAATTTTTGAAGCTAGATCATATGCTACCTGCATAGCTTGCATAGCTCATGGGACCTCAAAGTGTAAAGCTCCAATTTTGAAATGTGCAGATGATTTGATAGGCTCACCTAAAACTAATTTTTTCTTTCCTTTGGGATTTTGTTTTTGCACTTATTTCTGCCATGGTTCATCTTAAAACAGAAAGATAGTGGTAAAGTAATTGTGACAGGGGGGAAGAGAAGAGCACAGGAGGCAGAAGATTGATACTGTTTGCCTCATTCAATTATTTAATGCTGCTTTTTGAAGAAATCTATATTATCTTACACTCCAGTACATAACAGAATGATTGTCTACACTGTAATGAAAGTACTGTCCAAGGGTGAAACCAACCCAAAATTACTTTCTAGAACAGAGACCTTTAGTATGCCTACCCAGTTCTGGTTGGTTGATTGGTTGGTTTGTTTTGTTTTATTTTTTTTTCTAGCATGTAGAAGGAAGTGTCCCAAAAGCAGTACACACTTCAATTTAATTAATTGTTTTCTCACCCATACACTATGATTTATATAACATAGCTCACCAGTTGTTTGGACAAAATGTTAATACATCTATCAGAAGCTGTCTTAGTAGACAAATTGGTGTATGTTTGATCCTAAAGTAATATTTACTTATTGAATAAATAGTACTCATTGAATATTTACTCATTGAAGATCAGTATCATGATATTACCAAGGGTAAGTCATGTTTGACCAACCTTATAGCCTTCTATGAGGAAATAACTAGGTGGATAGATGACGATAGAGCGGTGGATGTGGTTTATCTTGATTTCAGCAAAGCATTTGACACTGTCTCCCACAGCATCCTCGTAGATAAGCTGATAAAGTATGGGTTTGGTGATCAGGTAGTGAGGTGGATCAAGAACTGGTTAAAGGGAAGAAGTCAGAGAGTTGTAGTCAATGGGACAGAATCTAGTTGGAGGTCTGTGACTAGTGGAGTCCCTCAGGGGTCGGTACTGGGACCGGTGTTGTTCAATATCTTCATCAACGACCTGGATGAGGGTACAGAATGTATCCTCAGCAAGTTTGCTGATGACACTAAACTGGGAGGAGTGGCTGACACACCAGAAGGTTGTGCTGCCATTCAAAGAGACCTTGATAGGCTGGAGAGTTGGGCGGGGAGAAACTTAATGAAATTCAACAAGGGCAAGTGCAGAGTTTTGCATCTGGGGAAGAACAACACCATGCACCAGTACAGGCTGGGGGCTGACCTGCTGGAGAGCAGTGTAGGAGAAAGGGACCTGGGGGTCCTGGTGGACAGGAGGATGACCATGAGCCAGCAATGTGCCCTTGTGGCCAAGAAGGCCAATGGCATCCTGGGGTGCATTAGAAAGGGGGTGGTTAGTAGGTCAAGAGAGGTTCTCCTCCCCCTCTATTCTGCCTTAGTGAGGCCACATCTGGAGTATTGTGTCCAGTTCTGGGCCCCACAGTTCAAGAAGGACAGGGAACTGCTTGAGAGAGTCCAGCGCAGAGCCACTAAGATGATTAAGGGAGTGGAACATCTCCCTTATGAGGAAAGGCTGAGGGAGCTGGGTCTCTTTAGCTTGGAGAAAAGGAGACTGAGGGGTGACCTCATCCTTGTCTACAAATATGTAAAGGATGAGAGTCAGGACGATGGAGCCAAGCTTTTTACAGTAATGATCAATGATAGGACAAGGGGCAGTGGTTGCAAACTGGAGCATAGGAGGTTCCATGTGAATATCAGGATAAACTTCTTTACTGTGAGAGTGACAGAGCACTGGAACAGGCTGCCCAGAGAGGTTGTGGAGTCTCCTTCACTGGAGACATTCAAAACCCGCCTGGATGTGTTCCTTTGTGATGTACTCTAGGCGACCCTGCTCTGGCAGGGGGGTTGGACTAGATGATCTTTCGAGGTCCCTTCTAACCCCTAGGATTCTGTGATTCTGTGTGATTCTGTAATGTACTTTTCATGGACAATATTATAGAAATACCTACAAGATAATTAAACCTTAACTTAAAAATGTCATTCAAATACAAGTGCACTTGAACAGTAAATGTAAATCTATTATGAAGAGAGTTTAATGGTGATATTACCAAAAATAAAATATGGCCCAGTTTTTGACTTTTTACTTTAACAAATTTAACTCAATTTGATAAGAGCTTTATATGAATGAGGATTGAAGAGCTCAAACCTTAGGCATTAGAATTTTAAATATCCATTAATTGATTTTGAAAACTCTGGCATGAAATTAAACAACCTGTACTCAGGAAGGAAAACCCAGTTAACTTGTTTTACTAGAAGGGCAGTGAAGCTGATTTTTTTTTTTAATTTATTTACAGAATTTATTAAAGGCTACACATGCATAAGATTTTTTTTCTTTTTTTTCTTTTCTTTTTTAAAATTCTGCCAGGATATGTTGTATTTTAATAATGCATAAACAATTCTGTCTAAGTAATACAAAAATACACCTTCTTGACACCTTCATTCAGCTCTAAATGAACAGAATTTAAAATGCTAGAATGTCTAATAAAAATTCAGCATCTTCTTTTCACTGCCATGTTCCTTACATGCTAATGTGGAGGTCAAGGTAGGTGGAAAAAAGGTATAATATTTTTAGCTGACATAAGTTCTATTATGAATTAAGTAGTCAGTTGAGCCTTATTGGAAACATAGTAGTGGAAAAATTTCAAAGAGGCTTTGGACCTGCATAAATTTAAGATAGTAGGGAAGAGATTATTTTAAAGACACAGATACATTACTTGTGTAATTACTGGTTCACAGGAGGTGGTTCAGATTTTATGGCTGTTTTTGTCATTTAGGAACATACAAGTTATGGACAGGTCTAATGGTAATAATGTGTATAGGCATGGTGTTTCATTCTCTGCCATCTATTTCAACAAGTGAGAACTGATCACAAATTTGGCAAAATTGTGACTTTTTTCTACCCAGGTTTGTACTGACTTTGAAAGTAAACTATCTCTTTGGACTAGTGAAGGTTCAGATCCAGCCCTGGAATGAAACTATCTCTAAAAAAATTTTGTATGTTATATTGTATTTTATGCTGCTGTTTTTCTTTCCTTTCTTCACCATCACAAAAAAACAATTCTACTTTAGATGTTTTAAACACTTACCTAAGTTTTTATCGATATGTTGCTAGCAATTGCTATTGACATAAAAGTGAGAGTTTGACCAAAATCATAACAAAAAAGGAATTCAGAATGCACATGAAAGTCAAAGAATTTTTGTCATTTTGGCATTGTCCTCAGCAGTCAATGCACCACTGCCTTGCAGATGTTACATGACTATGTTGCCTGACCCATGAAATTGCCTTTTTTCTACTTGTGCATATGTTAACAAACATTGATTTATTGTGTCCTCCCTGAACTAAATGGGTCAATGGTAATGCTCTATGTATTAAATGCTTGGGGAAAGCATTTAATATTGTTTCATGATTTTCCTCTATTTTTTTTAAGATAATGATTATATTAATTCAAGATTTTGCCATTTATAATAAGGTATGGAATAATTTGTGTATAAATAGCGTAAACTTTTTTTCATATTAGCTAAAAATGCATGAAATATTTTTAATAGAGTATAGGAGATAAAAAAATTCTATATATCTAATAAACATGATATTAATTAAGGAAGTAATTATAGAGGTATGGTTGTTAGGTTCAGAAACTGCAAGTCAGCTTTGCTTACAAAGTTATTTTCTTCTTGTCATATGAAAAAACTTTGAATTCTATAAGTTGTAGGTTATTCATAGTCTAGACAGTAAAAATGCTCTTGGTCTTCCTCTTTGCAATTATAACTGGCTTCTGTTAAGAAATCAATTGGTGTGGCAGATGTCAACAATTTCTGTATCTCTTGATATCTCATGTTCTTTTCTTAGCTTAGTGCTCTAATATTTTCTACCCAAAATTCAGATTGTCTCTTCATGATTTACTTTTTTAAGACTATCAGATTTTCCTAACAGGTTTTTCTAAAGTTTTATCTTGTTTAAGTTTCTTTTTTGACAGCGACTCATTTGCTATATTTAGGGTGTGGGGTTAAATTTTGGGTTGGGTTTTGGTTTGGTTTTTCAGCACATAAAATAAATAGGTTTCCTTGATATGCAGTGTTACAAGCAAAACTACAGTCTCTTTTTACAAAGCCTATTTTTGGTCAAGATGACCTTGGTCTACTAACCAACTTGATGAATAGCTTTGCATTATTAAAGTTTAACTAATGAATCAAAGGAGTGGATGTTATCCTTGTAGGTGGTTAGGAACTGTATATTGCTTAATAAAGTCTTGTGGATATAGGCCAGAGAAACTGATGTTGCAATCAAGAAAGCTATATAACTAGCAGGCAAGCCAACTGATGCTTGAACTTTGGCACACTAACTTTTGGGGGATCCTCATTAAATGACCACCAGAGACCCCCCATAGATCATGTGCAGTGATTAAGAGAATACCACCACAAATATTATAATTATATGTAGATTACTAGCTAATCATTATAAGGGGGAATGTATTCTACTGTTATTTTTGTGTATAAATATGGTGAAGGTGCCTGCAGTAGGTGTGCTTGATTTATAAAAAATCCACTGAGCACCCAGGCCTGAATAAAAAGCAGTCTCTCTCCTGTGTGTGTAGGAATTTGTTTATTGCACAGCGGGTAACAAATCTGGTTTGGGAATTGAGAAACAGTACTTTTTCCTGCCTGTTACCTCAGAATGTACAGGAGATCTCAGTGCTATGTACAGATACCAGTGTATTGGTATGGTTATTTCCTTTTACTGTCATTCCAGCTCTGATCTTAGTTATTCTAAGTCCTTTCTGACAAGAGTAAATAGGAGAAAAAGATACATAAACTGTTGCAACATAAACATATCAGCAAAAAGATTTTTACTAAAACAGATATCAAATTTAATTCCTTTTCTTCAGGTTAAACAACCCCAGTTCTCAGCCGCTCCTCATAAGACTTGTTCTCCAGACCCTTTACCAGCTTTGTTGCCCTTCTTTGGACATAGTCTAGCACCTTGGTGTCCTTCTTGTAGTGAGAGGCCCAAAACTGAACACAGTATTCATGGTGTGGCCTTACCAGTGCCAAGTACAGTGGAACAATCACTTCCCTATTCCTGCTGGCCATGATATTTCTGATACAAGCTAGGATGCTGTTAGCCTTTTTGACCACCTGGGCACACTGAATATATATTTATTCTACAGAACAATTTACGTCTTACAGATTCTTCATATTTTTACTGCTGCTTGTCTGAAATCCAAATGAACAATTATAAGATGAAAAGATATGGTTTTATTGAAGAAATTAAATTATATATCTTGAAAATTTAGGAAGAATTATGTATCTCTTAAATACATGAATATAAATAATGCTGTGGAACATAACATTTGTATATTTTAAAATAAATATGACCTTCCCTGTAATACAATATTTATAGTATTGTCTTGTAATTATTTGATCAGTATTTCCTAATATTTTTATTTATGCATATATGTTTTGTGATGCAACAGGCAGTAAAATCACTGAAATTATATATTTCAACTTGAACAAATGAAGTTTTTTTCCACTTTCATACCACTATCTTTTGTCTTTTGGGTCAGTTACTGATATTACTGAGTGTAATTTTGTAGAAAAAAAATAGGATTTCCTTGATTCATTTTTTAAAAACTTTTTTCCCTCAAAGTATGTAGTTCTGCAAAATTATAAAAATCTTTTGAGATATATCTACTCAAACAAACGTTTTTTTATTCCAGACATAATTCAGAATCTCTCTATGACTACTAGTCTTAGAAGTAAAACATCTACAAGTTAGCTGCCTGCTGAAATGTCTCTTCATTTTCCACTACTTGAATCATGTCTTATCGAATTTTAAGTGGACAGGAAAGAGTGTTGTCAGATACATTCTAAAATTGCTTTTCATTGTTGCATTTTGCTTTCTTGTAATATTGTAGCTGAAAAATTGTTGTAATTTTGTTTCTATTGTATAAATGTCTGTTTTCTCCTATAAGCTTGTGTGGTTTTAGGAGTTTACATTTCATTGACAAACAATACCTATAGCTTCTCCAAAGTTAACATCTTGCAGATCAGTGTTTGCAGATAAATCCATGGAGGATTTCAAAATTTACCAGTCTCCCTGAGTTACTGGTAAGTAATGGCTATGACCCATTCCGGAGCTCTCTAATAATGCCAGTAAATCATACGATATAACTGAAGAATATCTTAGCTGCCATTTTTATAGAAAACATTTTATATGGTTTTGATCCTGTTTTTTTCAGTTTGGTTTTTGTAACTCTATAGATAGTAGTTCAAAAAGTTTTGGTGAAGGATTATGTATCACAATAAAGTAAAAAGGTATCTTATTTAATTTAGTGATTTATTTCTAGGGATATTAAATTGCAGTGTAACTGGGGTGTCACTACTTTTATAGATAAAGTTTCTGGGGCAATATTGTGTACTTCTTACACAGAAGGTCCTCATCATCTGGGCAGTCTCAAATGACCAGGAAGTAAATTATGACTTTGAGCAACTGTTCATTAATGTATTTGTAAATACACTGACCCCTGTGGTCAGACCATTTCTAAAATTCTTACACAAAGTAAATGTTTTCATTATAAAAAATATTTCCAAATTAACTTACTGAATTCTTTTCTGTCTAATGCTTGCTGAAAAAAGGTATTGTCATTGCAAACAAGTGAAATGGCAAATATTATCCTTTTCCATATTCAGTTTTAATGTTATTTCTTAAATTATAAAATATATTAATTTGATTATAATTTTAATTATGTAGTTCTGCTTCTAGATCCCAGATGACTCCTTAGCTTTAAAGCTGACAATTCATTCTTAAAGGCATTCTCTTGTGAGTTCATTAAGAAAATGAAATTTTTGTTGAAAAATTTAGATTAATTGATTTTCAAATAAAATGGAACTTAAAGTTACCTTTTACCTTCAAGGAGAGATAACAAAATATCAAGAATGTTCCAAAATTTTAAACTAACTATTTATGTCTCTTTATGCTATCTTAAGTGTAGAACATAGCTCATGGTCTTGGAGTTCAGATACAGATGCTAATATTACTATTACTATAGTATTTTAATTTTTTTGCAAAGACAATATGTATAAAAATATGTATTCTGTCATGTCTAAAACAATCTAAAAAGCTCATGTCTTTACAACTGAATAGGTGCATTTCAGTGTCAACTGCACTGGGGGGAAATGAGGATTTTATTATTAGGAAATTTTATTAGTGAAGTAAAAACCTCACTACTATCCAATTCCATAAAAATCCATAAAGTAAAACAAAACAAAAAATGCCACTAAAAGACCTTACCTTTTTTGACTTGCCTTAGAAATTCACTGAAATTATGTTCCTCATCTCATACTCTCTTCCATCAAAATACGGTAACACACCATTGTAAACTGAATAATCCAGGGAACAGGAAGCAGGAGGATCTCTGGTATAATAATCATGTCATCACAGAGTGCGCAGATGGCTACCTGTTCTCTAACCTTATTTTGTGTGTATAATTCCTACTTTCACAATGGCCTGTAGCATCTTCTATAGCTTAGTTGGTGGGCATTTTCTGGTTCAGCCTTCATAGAAGGCTGAAGCAGAATCAAATACAAGAGAAAATCCTGATCTACTCTGTCCAAAACAAATTCTCTAATCATTAAAATGTTAAACATTTTTCAAACAGTAATTACTATCATTATTAGCAGTCTTTAAACTACTCGTTTAGGAATGCAGTTCACAAGACAGCAATCCAGACATGGGGTCACATATGGATTGAAGAGTCCTGGCCACTGAGATGAGTGGTCAATTGCAGTCTGGTGCTGGGCCTTTCTTAATGACTATGTAGAGGCAGCTCCCTCCACTCTGATTCCATATTGTCTTTCAAGAGAATTAACTCCTTTCTTGACCCTCATAAAGTGATTATACAGTCACCTGTGCTGTTACAATGCAATACAATGTCAAAAAGTAAGCTATATCTCTACACTAAATATAAGGCTAGCAAGGAATAATCACAAACTCTGACCTCTAGTTATCACATCCTCTGGATGGACAACATAGGAAATGGAAAGCATCAAAAGAATAATGATCAGGGAGTAGACATCGTCTTTGAAATATGATTGTTCAAGTATTTTTGGATGTGTGGAACTAAGAAAAGGAATAAAGAAAAGCCAGTATATTGGCATAGAAGATCCTCATAACACAGGTTAAGGAAGTAGGAGTCTTCAAGTTAGACACTATAACTACATTTCTACTAGAAAATAAAACGGGGCCAAAGCATGGCTTCAAACTCAGGCATGCGATCTGTCATGTTTTTCATCTGCTACTGTGTTCCCTGTCACAGTTTTAGCTGTGCCAATTAAAGTCCCCTCATATACAGACACAATTCCCCTGAATTCAGGCCTAGAATTGTTCCCTATGGGGAATTTGGTTGCTACCATCTGGGGAAAAAGAGAGTATAGGCATATGGATGTGAAAAATGAATGCAGTTTAATCTCTCAGCTAGACATCACTATTTGTTCTGGTTTACGTATTATTATAAACAATGGTACATAACCTTTAATAGTGGATCGTCCCACCCCCAAATTTACTCCAAAGTCAAAAGTTATGTAACTGCATGAGTTGGGTATCTCAGAATATTAACAATAACAGTAGCTGCAACATTAACAAAAACGTTTTCCAGAGACACGAATTTTAAACATTTAAACCTAGATCACAGGAATATATAAGATAGGTACATAACGTTTAGTCTTCTATTTTTGTGTCACAGATGGGTGTCTTGGCCCACTGAGGATCCAGAGGAAAATTCATCACAGTGCTACAGGAACTTAGAGTCTTGATAATACTTTATGAATGCATAATATTTCCATGATTTTGACCAAACCTCTACTTTTATTAAAATACCCATAAATATGAAATACATAAATAAATCAAGATTATACACAATTATTGTATTCACACTCTATTTCTCAGATCTTCAGCTTTGTTGCTTTCACAAATTCCATACAGGGTTAAGTTCTCTTTGATTTAGTAATGACAATGTGGTCCCAGTCTTACATTCCATCCTTCCTTTCCATTCTTCCCTAGTTTCTATCCAGTCAATTTCTAGAGTTTAGTGCCACTTACTCAGTGTTTATTGTTAGACTGTTATTTATACCTCACTCAGAAACAGTCATTTATAATTATTACCAGATGTAAAAAATATTACATTATTCAAGTATTCACCTTACCAAGTATGGATCTACTATAGATCAATATGTGTAGATTTCATCAACCATGCAGAATGATGGAATAGTGATGTATATTGAAGTATAGAGCTATATTCTTTCCAAAGAGAAATTGAAATTTTTTTAAAAAAAAATTACGTTCTGCAAATTTTATTATTCAATATTTTAGCTCATCTTCATTTACAAAAGCAAAAATATAACAATTCCAGAAGGCAAACTGTTAGACCACAGAAAATTTCTGAAAACTTTCCAACATGTTACAACTCAAAATATACAAAAAAAAGAATGCAAATTTTAATGTCAGAATATGCTGGTTCAACATATCTTTGATATTATTTCTACCTGAATTCTTTTTCAGAATTTTGATTTCAAAGTGTGGGTTTCATTTGCCTGAATATATTTAAATAGTTACAGGAGAACAGAGCCATGGATGCAAACAGATAATTCCATAAAGAAAGAACGTAATTCAAATGTATCTTGTGTTAAAGTAGAGGTTCTCTAGAGGTGCCTACTTCTTCCATATTTTTGGAGGGACTAGAGTGACTAGATCAGATGGACATAACAGCTATATACATGAAGGTCTACATACAGCCAATTTGTGCCATTTGAGATGCCCTCAAATAACCAAAAGGATTGTATAAGGATGACAAACATGACAAAGGAGATATGTGACTTTGTGAACCAGTGGGCAGAGACCAGTCCATATCTTCCATTGCATGTCAGTTGGCACTGTACACCTATGATTTAGGAAGTTGACTAAGACCTATAGTGCAATTCAGCTCTGGATTCATATACCTCAATAGGGACGTCTACACATAAGCAAACATGCACATTACTAAACAATAAACAGAGACTATTGAATAGTGCAAATAAAGAATGATTCTGCTGCATATATATAGGTATTTATTGCTATCCAAAGTGCATCCAGGTGATTTATTTAAACTTTTCATATAACTGATATATATGCATATAGCAGTGAATTAGAGTCAGTGTGATGGGAGTGTTTAAATGACTTATAAATCAGGCCAGTTTTAGACTTTAAAAAAAAATCTTACTCGACAGACATTTATTAACAATATACTTCATGTTAATAGTACTTACTCATTACCGGTCATTATCATTATATATTCAAATTTGTCAGTCCTTAGAACTTATATATTACATAAACCATGAGTATACACTACCATGGAGATAATAGCCACAAATTGGCACTGATGGCTACCATTCTTGAGGATTTTAGTTGCTCAAAATGAAGCAGCCAAACTTGAAAACTTTTCCACATGGGAAACTCAGGCCAAAGTGGGTTACTTCTTTCTCCTTCCTCTCACAATATGGGACTTGTTTTTTTAAAAGAAGTTTAACTTAGACAGTTAAAAGTCCTTGACTTTTACTGCTGGACTACACATTGCGTGATGTGAAGTAGGGAGTTACTTTCCCAGGCTTCCTTACTTAGCTGTCACTTCTTTCCTTAAACCAATAATTGTCTTCTCCCATATCTTGAGGTAGCACTTCTGCAGTAACCAGCGTTTGATCATCACTGAGTTTCTGATGGTCCCAGGGACTTTGCTTTCAACCTGCACCCAAATTTCCAAGATATTTTATGCTACTCCATAGTAAAACAGCACATTGTAACAAGAGACGCACTGACTACCAAGCTCCAACTCACACATCCATTTCCCATAGTGAGTTGGTAACAACATGCTGGTGCTGGAGCCTTGCTCGTTTAGCATTTGGCACAGATAGCACAAGGTCCATGGCCTGTTACTAGCAGTGGCAGTGCTATTTTTTATGCACTACTGGGTACAGAAATAAAGCCAATTGGTTCTTTTCCCCATTGAACATTAAACCAAGACCATGCAAATTATCAGAGAAACATCAAGGTAATTTAGCTATTTAAGAGTAAAGATCGTTCAAGGTGTTTAAAAGATAAGTAGAGATGACTTTGGGCCATCAGTATTTGAATTCATCTCATGGATTCTCAGAACCACAGAATCACAGGCTCATAGAAACATGGAATCATAGAAACACAAAATAGTTTGGGTTGGAAGGGACCTCTGAAGATCAGCTAGTCCATCCTACCTTCTGTAGGCAAGCGACATCTTTCACTAGATCAGACTGCTCAAAGCCCTGTTCAGCCTGGCCTTGAACACTTTCAATGATGATGCATCTGCAACTTCTCTGGACAATATGTTCCAGAGTCTCACCACACCCATTGTAAAAAATCTCTTCCTTATATCCAGCCTAAATCTATCCTCTTTCAGTTTAAAACCAATTACCCTTGTCATGTCACTACAGGCCCTGGTAAAAAGTCTCTCTCCATCTTTCTTATAAGCCCCCATTAGTTATCGAAAGGCCACAATAAGGTCTTCTTGGAGCCTTCTCTCATCCAGGCTAAAAAATCCCAACTCTCTCATCCTTTCCTCAGAGGAGAGGTATTCATCCCCCTGATCATTTTCACAGAACTTCTCTGGACCCACTCTCAAAGGTTCATGCTTTTCTTTTTTCTGGGGGCTCCAGAGCTGGATGCAGCACTGCAGGTGGGGTCTTACAAGGGAAGAGTAGAGGAAGACAATCACCTCCCTTGACATGCTGGCCACGCTTCTTTTGATGCAGCTCAAAGTACATTTGGCTTTCTGGGTTATAAGCACATTTCGCCAGCTCATATTTTATTTTCATCTACCATTATCCCCAAGTCCTTCTTCACAGGACTGCTCCCATTCACCCCTCAGTCTGTGCATATATTGGGGAGTTCAAGTGTATGAGTCACACAACTTGTAACGTGAAAAATTAATGAACACAAATGTAAGATATTTTATCAAAACAATGTTAAACAAATGCACTTATAAAACACCCAACATATTTTTTAAAAGTGAACTTCAACAGATGCAGTTACAAAATACCCAAAAACATTTTCTAAAAGTAATGTTAAACAAATGCACTTAAAAACATCAAAACACAGTTTTTAAAAAGTCATGTTCAGGACATGTTCAGCTCGTTTCAGACTAACTGTTTGGAATATGTTTGATTGAGGGGAGAAATAGGGATTAGAGAAAAAAGGAAATAGGGATTAGGGAAGAACAAAATAGGAAATAGGGAGGAGAATGGAGAAGAAAAGCAGAAGAATGGAATTTAGCCTCACAGACAAACCAAATTTTATCTTAAATGTCTGAATAGTCTCTGGTGAAAACAAAATTATGTACAACTCAATAAAATAACCAATTAAAACCAGTTGAAACATAAGGTAAATCACTGAACTACAGAACTGCAGAAACAATTGATCAAACACTTAAATCATAACAAGATTTCTGTATCACTTAATTTCCATCTGTGCTTAGAGACACGCTAGAAACAGTATAATTAAGAGTTTGTTGATAAGGGGCAGTCAACGGGAGAAACATTCTTTATGGTGTGCAACTTATTGAAGTACTGTAGGATGCATCATTTAATGAACATTCTGTATCAATTACAAGGCACAGAAAATCTGAAATTGCAGTAAATGCCTTTCTTAATTTCTTTTAAAGAACTTGAAAACTCTTTCAGTTTAATTTCTAATAACCTTTCTTCTCATTGTACTATAGTAGTGAATTACAGGAGCAAGGTTTTGAACCCTGTGATGCAACATGTACTGTTTGACATCACCTAGATTTTTCATTTTAGTAACTTCTATTGTCAAGGTAATAGTAGATTTTTAGTACTGATGTGTTAGTAGTGTTTTATCAAGTAGGAGAAGTAAGTGGACTTCTGTGGGGATCACATGGACAGGCATGTGATTCAACTTGGATTCAACTTGTAACCCAAAATAGAAAGGTTTTGTATTTCAGACTACTACTAATGATGCATTCTATTAATAATAGATTGTAACATTAGTCCAAAAAACCTTTATTTGGATTAAAAATATATATAGTTCACATTCTTTTTGACAGACATTAGTTGAAATAAATTTGTATCTACTAGTAATTGAATAATTGGCTTTGAAAGTCACCAGAAGAGGACTTGAAATATAGTTTTCTGGAAGCTAAATTTTAAAAGCACAAAGGGTAACAGGTATTAGACAGAATAATTTAAATTCTTGCCTCTGGTGAACGTAAAAAATAATTGTGTTGTATTGTATTTTGTTGTATTTTACAACTGCAGGCATGGATGCCACTCTAGTATTAGTATAGAAGATGAGTGTTACATGTCCCTCCACACTGAGTCATGTGAGGGGTACGTATGTTCCATTTCACAGTAAAATGGAATACATAGTAATGTGCTGGTTATATCTAACATAGTAAGAGTGTACGAAGCAGGTTAAGATTCTTCCTAGTACAACTTTTCTGTACTATGTAAATTTTCCAAGGACACCATCTAAAAAAACTTTTGTATGTGACCTTCTTTCATTTAGATGCCCTTTGCAAGACCTTTCAGAGTCTTAGGAGTTTTCTTCAAGAGAAAAATTCTTCAGTTAACCAAAATCTTTAATTTATGACCATGATTTGCCACTCACAGATTGGTGGTTTATCCTATCACTACACACTCTTCTTCCACTCATCCAGTCTGTTCTTGTTTAACATTAGGGTTCCTGGGAGTTAATAAAATTAATTGTTATCTAAAGTTTCATTGAGTAGATACTCAACATAAATAACCGTAGTGAGGTAAAAGCAGTTATTAAAGAAATAATGGGAAAATAAAAACTAGATCCTAAAACATCTTGCCTCCACCCCTCTGTTCTTTCCAGGCTAAACATTACTCCCAAATTCTCTACCTCTTTCCCCCCAGCAGTGCACGGGGACAGGGAATGGGAGTTGCAGTCAGTTTATCACACATTGTCTCTGCAGCTCCTTCCTCTTCAGCAGGAAGGACTCCTTACACTCTTCCCCTGCTCTAACCATGGGGTCAGAAAACAGGACTGAGTAACACCAGTACAGGTCTCAGAGTATCTATTTCTGTTGTGTGTTCTAGGTGGGAAGAAGAAAAGAAAGAAGTTCTTCAGCTCAGTTGGATCCTTTCCTTGGTCTACTTTGTATTATAAATGACACATTTATTTATTTTTAATATTAAAAAGGCCCTAATTCCACTAAATTTGAGACTCTTTGTGTGTCATTAAGTAAATAGTTTCTTATTCTTCCCACTCTATCTGGCTTGAAAAGTCATACATAGTAATGTAAGGGGGTTATTTTTTTTGTTAATTTACTGATTATTCTTTCCAGTAGAAATAAGAGTGTAAGTCCAAATCAACGACAATCATATAATTATATAGTAGTAATTATATTATGGAAATTAAAAGTGAAGCACAAATATAACTGAATGAAAATTTACTACATTTAATATAACTTCATTGAGTAGAAATATCTCTGTTATTATGTGTATCACAAAAAGATGAAAGAAAATAATAATTAGAACTGTTATATAAAAATACTTTTTATTAAAGATAGTATGAGCCTTCTTACTGCATATGATATGTCATCAACATTTCTTTCAGATTGATGGCAGCTATAATCCTCTGATTTCATATTGGAAACATTAAAAAACTATTTTACTTTCAAATAGAAGCAAGATTCCAGTATGTTAATGCAAAAAAAAAAAAATATAATTATTTCAACTTCCATTTTCAGTGTTGTTTTTTTTTCATAAGCCAAACTGTGTGTAGATTCCTCAAGAGCTATTCCTTTTCTGTTTCCCTGACTCGTTGCCTTATAACTGATCCTTTACACAAGCTCTTTTCTGATAGCATTAGTTTCCTTGCTCAACTTGAGAGAGATAAACCCTAGGCAATGTTAAAAAGCATTTCCTCTTACCTTTCCACATTTCATTCTAAATCTAGCAATGAAACTATTTCATCAAGCCAATTATGAGACCTTAGCATGGGATACATGTCAATTTCTTACAACAGCAACAAAAAAATATAATCCTTGCAGAAAGTTAAGAAATATTTTCACAAAAATTTATTATTAACTGCTAATATAGATTGTGATCCTCCAAACACTTACCTTAGGATACTATAAATTTATTTCTATGTGTAGATAGGTCTACTTATAGGCAAAATACATAATTTTCTATGAAAAGGGTTTATTGAATTCAACAAAACAGTCACTGCTATCTTTTTTTGATAGAGATTCAGTCATAGAGCTTGCTTTGATTGCCAGTGCTGAAAGAGGAGTTTGGGTGTAGAATTCAGCAATTTCCTCAGAATTTGCAGGAAAGTATCATAACAGTTCATCTTTAGAGGCCCTTCAGGAGTCTTATTAACACAGATTTCTGGGACGAAGAACTACTTTATAAGACAGATAATTTTCATAGAATCATAGAAACATAGAATCATTGAGGTTGGAAATAAAGATCATCCAGTCCAACCACCTACCTACATCACCATTAAACCATATCACTCAGCACCATATCCAGATACATCTTGAACACGCTTCCAGGGACGGTGACTCCGCCACCTCCTTGGGCAACCTATTCCAATACCCAATCACCCTTACAGTGAAGTTACCCTTACAGTGAAGGATACTTTCATTCATTTTGATACACGGTGTCAAGTAATAAGTTATTTAATTTCCTCCTGTTGCAAAAAATAGTAATAAAACCATACCTTTTCAATAGTGCAGGAATATATTAATTATACTTTCATTATCTGAGCAAGCTAAGTATGACATGTTTGCTTGGAGTGCAGTTTAAATATTGCTTAGTAAAATTACTGAAGGAAATGCAGCTGGAAAAAATTATATTGGAAAAGATCAGTGTCAGCAATATAATAACTTCTTGTATTTTATTAACTCTTGCAAACATGCTGGTATTAAAATAACAAAATTGTTCTCTGATGTCTCTTAAAATGAGTGAAGTGTATCAAAAACTGAATTACAATACTATGAGGTAAGGTGATTTTCCATCAGCTGTATTGTACATGGAAGACTAGTTGAGCTTTATTTCATAAACTAACAGCAAATGAAATTACTGAGGACATTGCTAGTACTAGCAAACAGGGATATATGATAACATCAAGTGTGTAGGGAAAAGTGCTTGATTCTTTAAAAAAGTTAAACTCAAAGACATTGAAACTGATTTTAAAAAGAAGATAGTAACTAGTGGGGGTATATCTCTTGAGAACAGAATAATTTAGATGAAAACATTTTTAAGACCTCAGATCATCAAAGCATTTGGGTTAATCACTCTGAACTTACATGTATACTCATGTCTACAGATAAGAAATTCACATGCATAAACTTGCTCTGTAAAATCGGTGGACTCGGATCTAAACGTCATAGAGATGAAGTTGCTGTCTGTTGCCTTCAACACACGGCTGTGACCAAAACGTACAAGACTGTTAAATAAAAATAGGGATGATTGGAAGCATTTATCTGAAATATTCATTTATTTACTTTACTTCACATATTGTCCCTACAATCTTACGAAATAAGTGAAAATTATGTGAAAGTATACATTCTACTTGCTCTTTGTACAATATTGAGAAACAGTATGCTACTGGTATTTCTATTTTGACATTCTTCTCTGTAACTGTGAAACCTGGGTTGTATGTATGTTGTTGATCTTTGCTGAAAAATTACATCTAATTTTGGGGTGGATGGAGTGATTGTCTATCCTAAGCCTACAAAACTCAGTGAGACTCTGTTATGTCTTACCATGGAATGAGTCCTAATTTCTCAGAGGAGTCCTGTAGAGAGTTTGCAGGTTCTTTCTTTGTTTGCTTTTTTTTTTTTTTTCCAAAGAAATATAACTTCACATTTTTATGGAAGACAATTATGTTTTAAAAACACTAATGTAAATGTAGAAAATAAATACCAGAAAGGTACGAACTCAGCTGAAATCCCTCTATGTAATTCAATTAATCTTTGTTACCTGAATTAAAATATTTACAAAACTCCTGAAGTTATGAATCATGAGGAGACATGACTTCATTGTACTTTCTTACATGCCTGAAGACCAACACAATACTTGCCTAACTAAATTTCCCCATTAAACCTTTGTTTAAGCTGCTAAAATTACATTTCTTAAATATTTAAATACAATGTTCTAACTCAAGCCTGAGCAACCAAATGAGGGGTGGATCACTCCACGCCTCCCAAATGGCCCAAAACAAAAATACCCCTCAAGACATGACTGGTAAAAATTTGAAACTACAGTGAATTAGATAGATTTCAGGCACTTAAATCTACTGTGATTAACTAGAAACACAGGAATCAGTTTCAATTATCCTGTTCCATTCTCAGTTATGTCAAACTCCTTCAATCAATGCCCAGCTAGAAAGAATTATATACCTGCCTGTTAATCTTTAAGATGCTTATCTGTATTCTGCTTCTGTGTCTTCTTGGAACATCTCTAATCAGAGGCACAGAGCTCTAGATTGCTTCATTTGAGTGGCTTAGTAATGTGCAAGGCAAAGCAAAGTCTACATTTATGAAAAGTTCAGGGAGTTCTTTCATAAAAGTAGAAGGGTTTATGGACTGGCTTTCTGAGGAATTCATGTCTTTAAATGCATAGAGTAGTGAATCTGGATACATGCTGCTACAATTTGGATTTCACTATTTTTTTGAGTATCAGATTTAGGTTGCCAGTTCTGGAAAGCATCCAAGTTGAGAAACTATTCTTAAATATATTATTAAGACATGGAAATGCTTAAATTTCTGTTTGTTTATTCTTAATTCTCCCTAATCAAGTGAAGCAGGAGAAACTCAAAGCTAGTCTGTATTTAATTCTGAGATATCAGACTGTCAAAGCTTTTTATTAGAAGTTTATACTAGCCATTTATATATCTCATGATCAAAGAATAGTTGAGGGTGGAAGTGATCTCTGGAGGTCCAACATTTTCCTTGCTCCTTCCCGCCAGTCTCTAGGACTTGGAACCTCTGAAGCCTAGTGTTGCTAGTAAAGCCTAAGTCAAAGGCATCGTGTACGTCAGCCTTTTTCATGTCCTGTGCAACCAGATATGCTGTGTCATTCAGCAATGGGCCCACATTTCCTTAGTCTTCCTTTTGTCTCCTATATACTTATAGAAGCCCTTCCCATTTTCTTTGACATCCCTGGCCATTCAATTACATTCAGGCTTTAGTTTTTCTAACTTAATCCCTGGATGCTTGGACAATGTTTCTGTATTCCTTCCAGATTGTGTTCTTACTTCTACACTCCGTAGGCTTCCTTCTTGTGTTTGAGTCGCTCCATCCATGCAGGCCTCCTGGCATTTTTAGCTGAATTCCTGTTCATTGGGTTGGACTACTCTTGAGCTTGGAACATGCGATCCTTGAGTATTAATCAGCTTTCTTGACCCTCTCTTCTCTCCAGGGCAATTCTTTCATTGAAAAGGCCAAAGTCTGATCTCCTGATGTCCAGGGTTGTGAGCTTGTTTTTTACCTTCTTCCCTGACTTCAGAATCCTGAACTCCACCATCTCATGGTCACTGTAACCAAGGTAGCCTTCAATCTTCACATTTCCAACAAGCCCCTCCTTGTTGGTGGGTATGAAGTCCAGTAGAGCATCTCTTCTCATTGGCTTCTCAATCACTTAGAGGAGGAATTCATCATCAATGAACTACAGAAACATTCTGAATTGCTTATGTCTTGGATTGCTCATGATGATGTTAACATTGTTGTAGGTAAGATATCTCTTAAACCATTGCTGTTGTCTTCCTACTAATAATGAAAATGAAAAAAAATAATATATAGATTACTGTGCAATAATTGAGTTTGAAAAAACCCTCAATACATTTCATATTTCCTGCTTCATTCCATAGTAGTAATTTACAGTGCTAGACAGTTCTGTAATGCAATTTGTTAGATATTTCTTTTTGTGTTATTCTCCATTTGCAAAGATTAGGACTATTGAAAGAATATATTTTACCTAAATTTACCTTATACTCTATTTTTTGTTTGTATTTTCCTTTTATTCAGTTGCATTGCATTTATTGTCTGAAAGACTTTGAATAGAATATCCATGATACCAACATATTTAAGTTACACATATTGATCCTCACTTACTATTTTGGTTTCATATGTTTAGCACTTCTTTGTTTTAGTAATAGGACATTTTTAACAAGTCAAATTAAGTAAGTAGCATTCACTTTTGCCATTTCTTGTACAGCAAATACTTCATCAGCAGATTAAACAGTTAATTTATCTGTCTGTGAAGATATGTTGCCTAATTAGCACAGTAGATCTTTAATTAAATGTTTTTCAATTATTATAAATTATGTTTTTGTTCTTAAATATTCAATTAAACTACATTCAGTATGATCAATATATCTTAATTTATCTTGTTTTAAATAGAAAAACAAATCATTCTGGAAACAGCTTTTATTAGTAAGAAATTTGAAAACCACCAGATATCAAATGAAAAAAAAAAACAAACTACAAACTTCATGAACTCAAAGCACTCAAAAAACTCTTAGTTTTCACTTGCTAGGAAGATCATCAGCAAATCAAGACAATACAGGACAAAACTTCAAGACAGGAAGATGAATGAATGGCTATGAGAAAACACGTTAGCTAGAGCTGGAGCTTTATACTCTATGAACATTATAAGGAGACAGAAAACATTACAAAACCTTTTTGAACATTTCTGTTTAAAGTTTGTATGAAAATCTCCTAATACAATTTGAGCAATAAAAAAACCTCAACCTGCTACTATTACTAGGATCTTGCATAAGTAGTAAAACCCACTGATAGAGCTTGGAATCTGGCTCCTTTCAGTCTGTCTCTCTGCTCACACTTCTATCCACTCTACTCTGTGTGGCACCACCAGTTTCTCAGTCCTGAGTTTCACATTGTCTATTTTTTCTCTTCAGTGTGTAATACTGCAGAGTGCTACAAAGAGATGAGAGTTTCAAGATGGGTCTAGCAAAGAGCAGCATCTTAACTTTCCATTCCAGCAAACTATACTTGGTAAAAAGAAAATGTTAGTATCCCCCTCTCCCTTGCTTATAGTTAATATGTTTGAAAAAAACAAAACAAACAACACAAATCACCTCCAAAACGTAAAAAAAAATTTTGTAACCTCAGTTAAGAGGGAAGCCAGACCACTGACATAATTGTCCTTTGAAGCCTATTGGCTTTTTTGCATGTAAACATATCAATTTCTATTGATACCAAAGCAAAACATAATTAAAAGTTTTTATATCATATCTAAACCTGAAATCCCAGTATTTTTAGACTTTTATGGCAAAAGGGACTATTTTGATGGTTTGGACTCTTACACATTACAGAAAAGTGCAATTCCTTCAACCAGAGTATAAATTCCATTCAGGCTAATACAATACGGATTCACGGGGTATAACTTCATCCATTTAGATCACTTCAAAAAGCTTCATTGCATTACAGGAAGCTAGAGCAAGAAGTGTACCTGCTACCTTAAATTTAGAAGATGTCGTAGGAGCTCACAAAGCTGACCTCTTCCTTTAAGTACTTTTGGCACCTGCTGTTGTTATGGGAATGGCTCAGGAGTCTGTCTGGCAAGAGGAGATGCAGCAGATAAAATGACTTTAAATCCACTGATTTGTTACGCATTTAGGTGCATTACATTTAATCATGTTTTACACATATTAAAATTAATGGATAACAAAAAACTTTAAAATGTTTTGCTGAAGGGAACAGATAAGTGAACTGGCACCTTAGATACTTTTTTTCTCTACAAAATACTTTTTTTTTTTAAATGTAAATTAAAATCACAGTCTTTCAGAATACAGTTGGATATAGTAAACTTGAACTGTTCTTATTTTATGGCAATTGCCTTTTTAATAACTGTATTTATTGCAAAAGCATTGCACATTTAATACAAAGAACATTAATAAAGCAATAGTAATATGTTTAATATAGAACTGACTCTGTCTTACTTGGCTTTTTGTGAGCTACGGGCAATGAAATAAATCCATTCCTATGTGCTAATTAGGAGTTCAGTATGATTAACAAAGCCTCAAGATGTAGCAGCAAGATAAACCAAATATGAAAATAGTTCTGCTTATTAAAACTTAGGTTTAAGCTGAATAAGCCAACTGAAAACTGAAGAACTGGAGCCAAACCAACAATGTAATATGCTATATTATGAACAATTTCTAACACAAATATGCACTGCATATTTCTCCCCAAATGAAGAATGCAGAAGGAGCAGAGGAAGCTGTTAATTCCTTTTTCTATAGATGTAGATCTGTTTTAATTTATAAATTTATATATATGGAGGCAATGGTTGGTATTGTTTACTGATTTTAGTTTAATCCTTCAAATACTAAACTGAAAGTTTAATGCATATTTCCTGTGATCATTATGAGACCTGACTGTGAAGCTGTTCTCAGCTTCTGGATATAGTCTCAAAAGTCATAAAGGTTTAGCACCTTTCCGGAGGACATTCTTGCTTTCATTTGTGGAGTGAGATGGCTTATTTTTAAACTCTCTTTTCTTTGATAGTGAGCAACATTGTTTTAAAAAGAAAAGAGCTGGAAGATTATTCAACTATTTAACTTCCATAAGGTACCGCAAATGTAAGAAAAAGTTGCCTTTATGATAAGTTACTTCACCATAGCCATTTATTTTGATGATGTGAATGCAGCTATCTGGTAGATTTTTTCTATTATGAGTGCTAGCTGAATATATTGAATCAACCTAGAGGTATGCAGGGGTAGAGGAATACCTCTGTTTCAATATTCCTGTATTAAGCTCCAGTGTTTACTGGAGAAAATCTGAAATGTAAGTACTGAGGTATATGCTTCACTACCTCTCTAGATTGTATCAAAGCCCTTGAAAATCTGTGTACCGTATTCAGAATGCTGATATTCATACAATCCATTATAAATATTTAGAATTGATGCAGTACTAAAAGAGATTGCAAGTAATGAGAAAATTCTCATCTTATTTAGCAAGTTCTTAAAAAACATCATTGCGTATTTTTCCCCTTACATATGTATGTTTACACAGAAAAAAAACCCAAACAAACAAACAAAACAAAACTTAGAGGGTAAATGAGAATGGCCTTCTGGGTTCTGTTACAGCCCTTTTGGGAATTGTCCACTTACTTCAGTCCAATTGTCATTAGCATCTGTTGACTTCTGTGAATCAGGTTTAGATCCCAGGACTTCTCAAGTGCACATAGTAATTCTATTCTGAAGTGGAACCACTGGCAGCCTCAGGAAGGATGACAAACTGGAGGTGGAGTCTAGCACATCACACCATTATCAAGAGGACACAGTAATCTATCTGAAGTTCCTTGCATCAGAACATAATATAATAATAAGAAGAAACCAAGTCAAACAGTTTTGTAGTGGGTCTGCTGTTGATGGGTTCCTGTTAGGCCTGCTCAGAGCACAGCTTTTAGACAGGGTTTATCAGAAACCCTAGTTTGTATCCAATTTAAGGAGCCTGGGAGTTATTCATATTTGGGGACTATGAGAGTCCAAGCCTCATCTTCACTTTGCATTAAACAACAAAATGTTTCCTCTCCCTTTTTCTCATTGCTTCTGAGTAAACTAGACTTGGATTTATATATCCTAGCTGAGCTAGGACTCTAACCAGATTATCCAGCTAAACCAGGACATATACTAGAAGGCAAGTCTTAATACATAGGTAGTTTTTACTCACCTTAGCCTCTTAGTATCACTGAATATCAAGAGAGAAGTAGACATGTCTCTGCTCAGGTGTTAAAATCTGTTGGTATAGATGGACAGAGTTATAAGGGAATATGTAACTTTTCATTAAAAAAATCCAACAACAGAGTCTAAGTCTTTCTAGAATAAAGGAGCTGCTGATGTTATTATATCACAGTTTTTACAGGGCAGCCCAAATTATGCCTAAATCCTATTTTATGTACTTAATACCTTTTTTTTTCTGTCAGGATTCCTAAAAGGATACTTTATTTAGCCGAAGAGTTTACTGGATAAGTAAAGATTTATTTTTCCTAGAAGTGATGATTCTTTATTAAATTTTATTGTTAAAATGCTTGTTAATTTAGTAAGTAACATTATATTGCATATTTATTTTAAAACCATAACATTGTATAATATCTGTCATAGGGAGTTTCATAATCCATTATAAACATAAAAAGACAAGTTTATCTTTACAGTGAATAACTTAAGACTGTAGGAAGATTAACCTGAGTAAAACTAGTAACAATTCCCAATTTTTTACAATAGAAGACTACATCTTTAAGGGTTATGCAGTGGATTCTTGAAACCCACTACAGTAATTTTAGTCTTAAAAAATATCAGAAATTATTTTTTTTTTAATTGGGTTATTTTTTAATTTATCTTTTTAATATTAATCTAGATTTAACATTAATCTAGAAGGCATATATATAAAGCATATTTAATTGGACTCTATATGATGCATATGAAATCATTTAAATGTATTAAAAATTTGCATAAAGACACAAGAAGTATGAAGAAAGTTCTGCTATAGTTATAGTTTTATTTTATGCTTTATAAATGCTTTCCTGGAATTTTTTTCTCATCAAAACCACAGTGAACAGAAAACAGTAGGAAAATCCATTGTACTCTTTTATGCCAGTGTATGGCAGAGCTATGACATTTATTGTTTCTATTTTTTATTTTAGGGTAAAAGCATTTCAATCTCTTTTCCAAATATGAAAAAAGGGATTTTTACTTTTTTTTTTTAAGTTGAGAATGCTATAACCTTGTTAAATTAAAACCTGAATGTATTTAAACTTTGTAATAGAGATTTTAGTTTTTCACAGTTCAGGGATATTTGGATGCTATGAGTTTGCAGGAAAGCCCACCAGTTTAAGCGCTTTATTAAAGTTGGTTTTTTTCAGTCTGTATTTCCAGTGTTTTTTAAAAACTAACTAGTGTTTATGGAGTCTTCTGTTTTGATGTTCAGCTTTGCATAGCTTTTGAACAGGCATATTAATACATACTCAATAACTCAACACCCGGGATTTCTTCAGTAGCCTGAGCACAGACGACAAGTAACTTCTAAAATGATCACCTACAAAACAGTAACCTTTATAAAAAACTGTACTTATTTTTTTTCCTATTTCAAGATTAAAAGCTGGAGCTGATTACATCTGTTTAGAACAGATATAAACATTTCTATAGACTACTGAATATGTTAGTGGCATCAAAATAAAAGTATGATATTTACTTCATGAAGTGTTGAAACAGTCTGACCATCAACAATTGGAACACATTTAAAGAATATGATTTCTAAAGTTTTATAGATTATTTTATTAACATTAAAGAAATGTACATATTCTATGCCTTGTATTTAGTCTGATAGGCTGCCCTTAAGGCCTCATTGCACTTTGAATGCAACACCAAGGCATGCACTGTGACATTCCCTGGGTCCAAGCGCTTTCCCTGCTGCCCAAGTTGTGTCTGTGGTCACAGTATACTGCAGCTCTCATCTGAGCAGTGAACCTGGGTTAAGACCCAGTGACTCTGGGACTGTGACTGACTCCACTTTCCCTCACCCAACCTATTCCTGACCCTCACGCACAGGACAACATCCTGGCCTGACCTCTGCCCATCCCCATCCACAGGGAGGTGCCCAGTGTCTGGGCTGGGTGCCCTTGGTGCTTCTGGCTGCTCTGATGCTTCTGGTTGGGGCAGTAGCATGGACCTCAGCTGTTCAGCCCTGCACTGACAGCCCCCATGTAAGACCCCCTAGTTCCAAACACCCTGGTCCCATGGAGCCACTAACCCACACTGTACCCAGACATTGTCTTCCCTTGTAAACTAATGAGGTGCTTTTTTGTAGTTTGAAAGCAACAACTACTCTGGAGGACACAGGCACAGCCTGTCACTTGGCTAATCCAAGTAACAAATAAAGACATAAAATAGTAACAGTGTCTAAAGCACAACTACTATTCCTGGTATAATCTTTCTTCTTTTTTCCTTTTTCCTTCAATAAGTATAGATGTTTATCAGAAAAACGTAAGCAGAGGTAAGTGGAACAAAAAATTCAAGGAAAAATAAAGATTAGAACAGACACATGACTTGAGGCTGACAATAGTGACATCATCATGTACTATGGGATGAATAAGGTGCTTAGAAAGAAAAATTATTTATCAATATTTAATAATGGGCATTTATAAATAGTAGCCAATAAAATAAGTTTTAAAATATTTTGCAAAGGCAGCACTTTGGTCATAGTAATTCACCAGTTATAAGGTAGAGTTTATAATAAACATTTAATAATAAAATCAATATTTAATAATAAAATCAGTCTAGTAATAATTTTAGAAGAATTAAACTAGTGGAAGTGTTTTACATGGTACCAATCTTTGCTGGTTAGTTATTCCATGTTGGTTTTTACATTCAACTTCAAAAAGCCTCATTTAAAAATAATTTAAGTTTATTTTTCTTAAAAAAAAAAGAGAACACTTTAGTTCACCTGAAATCTATTTTTCTTTTTTAAATTTGTGATGAAATAAAATATGGTTTGCAAAACTGTAGATTCTCTACAAGAAAACACAACTGTATCCCCAAACACATCAGGCTAAAAAAAATGAGATTAATACTAATAGTTACAGGTACCTTTTAGTTTATGTCTATTTTTTACATGAAAAATTCCTCTCTCATCTTTGTTTTTCATAATCATGCTGCCATACCTTTTTTTTTTCATTCTCTATTCTTCTCTATCTTCTTCTTGTACAATCCCCTGCTCTCCTAAACTCTTACATTATTTGACAGTCAATTTACCAAGTTTTTTTCTAGAGAAATACTCATTTTATCTGCTTCAAAATTTTCTGTAGTGCTTTGGGTAGCTATTTGTATTGGTGAAAATATTAGGTTTCATGTGGACTGTGTCTCATATTTTTATTCTAAATGAGTGTTGAACTTTTTCCTGCAAGATTAAAAATATTTAAACCAGCTCTATCCATTTTTTTTCCAGCACAACAATATTAAAGAGACATGTAATTGAGTTGCATTTTGAAAACATTGTAAATATATACAATCAATAATGCTATTATGTGACACTGCAGAATGTACAACTAATGAAAATATAATCACCAGATCTTACCGTATTAGCTGAAGTTCTAATTTAATAATACAATTTCATATCCCCAAGAGCCTTCTAACATTTATTTATCATGCCAATTTCCATTACCTAATCCAAAATTAATTTTGTTGATTCTCCTAAATTATACTAGTAACATTCTGAAAAGGCCTATAGTTACAAAAGATTTATGACAATGTACATAAAAACATCACATTAACATGCACATGCTGTAGTATACCTCATTAACAAAGGTTTTTAATAACTTATAATATAACCTTGCAGATGTACTCTTCTGTGACCAGGACACAGATTCAATTGTTTTCTTACCTCCGTAAGACAAAGACTGCATTAAGAGCATTTTATTTTCATCTACTCTCTTCAGGTAGTTGCTCATTTAAGATACGATACTCATTCTCTTCATGACCCACTTTTGAAGATGAGTTCAGTTTGAAGCTTAAGACTTTATTTTATACTCATAAAATCAATGGCAAAGATTCATAATTATCATGAAAACATTTCATAAATATTACAAGACTTGGTCTTAACTGCAGAAACGGCTTACAGACAGAATCTCCTTTTCATGCAAGTCCCACTGCCTGTTGGAGTAGGGAGGCAGATGGAAGCGAGTTGTCAGTGAGAAGGGTTGAATGTAGTTTGTTCTGAAAACACAGGAACTCTGGTTTGAGCCCCTTCACCTTCTATATACATATATACATTGCACACAGAAATTTGAACATTTCTAAACACTCTTAATACTACTTTCCATTCTAACATTACTGCACAAAACCAGGACAAAAACAAAAATGCAAAAATTCTCTCTGGTGCAGAGAATAAACAAGAAAAATTCAGTAGTAATAAATTCACACTATTTATTCAAGCACTTTATAATATTTTCACTCTATTTCTAAGCATTAAGCTTCATTCTTGATGCATAGCTATATTGCTAGCCCCTTCTACCTTTCTTTTCCCATTCTGCAACATCCTTATTCAGTGTCTCTTAAAGGAGGATGAAAAATGCAAAAAATTCATCAGATTCTGCTCATCTTCTAATGGAATTTCCTTCCCACCTACCTTTGGTTATATACTGGTTGGAATCTTATTCAATGTAGCATAAGAATGTTTCCATCAATGTTCTCTATAGCTTGAAGATGAATCTAACTGACACCTCAAGCTGCACCATTATTTTTCAGTGCCTCCACAGTATCTACTAAGTCATTAGGATGGCAAGAGCTTTTTAGAGCTCTAGGCTAAGCAAAGCACCCAATTTATTTTGTACTTACTTCACTTCAAATCTCTACATAGGCAGTAAGAGCATGGACATGAGCATTAAGAACAGGTAAAAATGTTATCCAGAAATGGGCAATGATTATTACACTTTTCAGTACAGGGTCATAAATAGAGTTCAGTTAGTAACAATGCCCTTTTAAAAAGGGCTCTTTTAAATGAGCAGGAGTTAAGAATTTTATTTGTTTAATAATATATCAATAATTACACCAACTTTCTATCTTTTGTAATCATTGCTCTGCCCTTAGCATGATATATTCATAAAACATGATAAGTACCACAAAAATGTAGGCAACAATAATAAATTAATAAAAAAGATAAATAATGAAACCTTTGTCTTCTGTTAACAACTATCAACTGCCTCAGGTGTTTGTTTACTTGCATTTTGAGTAATTTAGAGGAATAAAATGCTAGCGATCATATAATAGAAAGCATTTCAATTTCTGTTCTATTTATACTGTTTTGCTCATCTAATATTGCACTGTTTTGCTGCATAATTCAGTTTTTTATTATCTTGCATTTTCTATAGCTCTGGCTGATCTCAAGTTCAAGAGAAAGAGAATGAAAATATATGATGTACGAGACACAATTTCACCTAACATTTTGTTTCCACTTGATTTCTAGATAATGAAACCAAACATACTTATGTGTGCTAGAACAAGCCATTGATTGTAAGATGCGCACAACAGTAAATCTGTTCTTCTCTTATCTACTCTGGACATAGTCATCTCTCACATAAAAAGATGCAATTTATCAGGCACAGCAGGGATGAATTTGTCCATAAGATTTTGCAAAGACTTCTCTTTAGATTTCTTTATAAACAAACCATCACGCCATAACTATAATCAAATAAACTGTTTCTAAAGGAATTGATTGCATTTTTTCTCAATTTCTCTTTCTACAAGTAATTTTGTTGCCAGACAGACATTGGTAGTGACCTATATAAAATCCTCTTGTCAATGGCAGGTATGATAGAAATTACCATACCTAGGCATTATGTTTGTGTGCAGTGTGCCCACGTGGCGAAGAAGGCCAACAGCATCCTGGCCTGTATCAGAAATGGTGTGACCAGCAGGAGTAGGGAGGTAATCGTGCCCCTGTACTCGGCACTCGTGAGACCACACCTTGAGTACTGTGTCCAGTTCTGGGCACCGCAGGATGGGAAGGACATGGAGGTGCTGGAGCGAGTCCAGAGAAGGGCAACGAGGCTGGTGAGAGGTCTGGAAAACAAGCCTTATGGAGACCAGCTGAGGGAACTGGGGTTATTTAGCCTGGAGAAGAGGAGACTGAGAGGAAACCTTATTGCCCTCTATAACTACCTAAAGGGAGGTTGTAGTGAGGCTGGTGTTGGTCTCTTCTACCAAATTGCTAATGACAGGACGAGAGGAAATGGCCTCAAGTTCCGTCAGGGGAAGTTTAGGTTGAATATTAGGAAGAAGTTCTTTACTGAGAGGGTAGTTAGGCACTGGAACAGGCTGCCCAGGGAGGTGGTGGAGTCACCAACCTTGGGGGTGTTCAAAAAATGGGTTGATGAGGCACTTGAGGCCATGGTCTAATGGTTAGGAATATGATGGGATAAAGGTTGGACTTGATGACCCTGGAGGTCCCTTCCAACCATAATGATTCTATGATTCTATGACTCTATGATTTTTTGTGCACAAAAATAGATGTAGAGAGGAACAGAATATGTATATATTCCTTCTTCCCAAACACAGTTAACTCTCAATTCTATAAATAAAATAACAAATTGATATCTGATTTTTTAAATTTACAGAAACTAAAAGCATATATAGATAAGCAAGAAAGATTTAGGGAGAATAATAACAGAAAAAAATATCTAGTTGAAAGTTTTGATTATGACATACGACGCATCCCACAGGTGAATCTGAACTCAGAAGTCAAGTCTGAAGAATGTAATATAATGGAATGCAAATATAGTGTATTATATCTGGAAAAGGTATTAAATACCTCTGCACCTGTTATAAAATGCACCTCCACCACTGCTAACCTATCCATGATTCCCCTACAGTCTACGGAGAGGACTATGGTTAAGCAGGTAGCCCCGCATCTGATAGGGAAGACCACACCAGAGCAGATAACCATACTGGGGTCTATGCAGGACCTTATGCTGGAGTAGATGGAAGTTTCCTGAAGGAACTGTGGCTTGTGGAGAGCCCACTCTGGAGCAGACTGAAGGGCTGCAACCCACGGGAAGGACTGACACTGGACCAGGGGAACAGCATGCTGAGGAAGGAGAGGCAGAGAGAAGCTGTTACGAACTGACAACAATCCCACATTCCTCATCCCCCTGCACTACCTGGGATGGGGTAAGGTAGAGGAGTTGGGAATGAAAAGGTGAAGTTGAGCCTGGAAGGAAGGGAGAGTGGGGAGGTAGTGTTTTTATCTTTGCTTGTCACCATTCTACTAAATTTTAATTGACAATAAATGAAATTAATTTTCCCTAAGTCCAGTCTATTTTTCCTGTAATGATAATTGGTAAGTGATCTCTCTATCTTTTATCTTCATCCATAAGCTTTTACATCCTGTTTTTTCCCCTGTGTCCTGTTAGGTAGGTGGAGTGATAGAGCAGCTAGTGGGAGAATCTGGCAACTGGCCAACCCACCATAGTACTATATCAAAGTTTGTGCTGGTAAAATTCATAACAATACCAAGTATCTGCAGAAATCTTTCATAATGAGCAATTCTGCTGTTCTTATTTTGAAAATGGTTCATTTTCTACAGTGACTTTCTTATATTCTGAATCCCTGTTATTTTCCTGTCCTTTCTCTATATAGAAGAGCACCCCAGACTGATACTTTGCTCAGACATTACCCCAAAAATACATGAATAGATACAAGACTGAAAAACTGAAAGGAATACAACATTGACATGGTTTAACCCCAGCTGGCAACTAAGATCTACATAGCCACTTGCTAACTTCCCAGCAGTGGGATGGGGGAGAGAAGGGTAAAAAAAAATTTGTGAGTTGATATAAAGAGAGTTTAATAGGTAAACCAAAAACCGCATTCACAAGCTAAGAAAAACAAGGAATTCATTCTCTACTTCTCAATGGCAGACAGGTGTTCAGTCATCTCCTGGCAGGCAGGGCCCCATCACAACTAATTGTTACTTGAGAAGACAAATGCCATCACTCCAAACGTCTCTCCCTTCCCTCTTCTTCCCTGAGCTTTGTATGCTGAACATTATGTCATATAGCATGAAATATCCCTTTGATCATATGGGGTCAACTGTTCCAGCTGTGTCCTCCCCCAAATTCTTGTGAACCCTCAGCCTATTTGCTGGTAGAGTGGAGTGAGAAGCAGAAAAAGCCTTGACTCTATGTAAGCACTGTTCAGCAGTAACAAAAACAATCATGTTGTCAACACTGCTTTCATCACAAATCCAAAACATAGCTCCATGTCTCTGTTTAGTGGTCAGGACAAACCAAAAACCCAGAGAACAGAATTGCTCTCTGTTACTCCCCTCCACCCTCCTAGGGAAAGATAAAAGGGGAAAAAGGAAGAGAGACTTAAAGGTTGGAAGTTAGAACTAGACAGGTTTAACAGAACAGGGAAGGGACAATAACAAATGGGATAATGAGAAAAAAAAATACACAAATGCATACAAAACCTGATCTCAATGATTGCTGAAATGAGTGTCTGAAAGTCCCTTGTGGCAAAGATGACTCAGGAAAAGGGCCCAACGCTCTTCCTACCACCTGATATTTCAGATTCTGCAGAGCATGTAGTGAGCTGGTAACAAAGAACAGGAGCCTCTCTCCAAGATGTCCGAGCACAGCAAAACAGCAAGGAACGAAGGGAGCAGGAAGTGGTGGGCTTCCTATCCTCCTGGCTTTTATAGAGTATGGCAGGAAGTGGGAGGGAATAGTGACTCCCCTCTGTGTTCTGACCCCTGGATCCCTCACAGTCCTAAACACTGTCTCTCCAGGTCCTTGTACTGATATCATAAAATCAGTCTGTCCCCCCTCAAACCATAACACTCCATGGTAGCTACTATGAAGATTAATTCTATCCCTGCCAAAACCAGCACAATTGTCTTACCCATGCCTGCTATCGTTCCAGGGGGAAAAGTGGGTGGGGAAAATCTGTGGGTACATCCATACAAATAAACTTTAAACTCAAACAAGACTTTTTTGTCTGAGGGCTGCTGACATGGGATGGCTTATGACACTATAGTGAAGTTCTCATCTGTCTGCTCTAAAATAGAGTGGATAAATCCATGTTGTGTACCAGGATCTGTCCTGTGTTAGCTCCTGAACATTTTTGTGAGGTTTTACTAGGAGAATACTAGCTGATACAGGCTGAAACCATAAGGTTCATAGTTAAGAGTAGCAACAGTTGTGAGCCAGTGCTCAAGCTTGCACCTTGGCAGAATTTGGTGTACTTATAGAGGTACAGCATGTAATTCTCTCTGTAAAATCAACTTCTGTTCTCCAAGTTGAACACACCCTGATCCCTCAGTCTCTCCTCACAGATCAAGAGCTGCAGCTCTTTAATTGATTCAGCACTGAGAATACTTCTACTGTATGTGTTTGTATATATAAAAAAGAGCCGATTGATATTTGCAAACCTTCATAAACCTGTCTTAACTAGGATTAAGATCCCTTGGGTTAACAATGTTAGCAGCTTTTCAGGAAATAAAATCTTTACATACTCATTACAGAGCCATAGCATGCTATGAGGTGGTAATAATGATTATTCTCTTCTAATTCTCCCTATTTTTTCTTGAGAGAAACTTGTTTCATGGTTTGGTTTGGTTTTTTATTGTAATTTTCTAAAAGACGTCCATGAACATATGGTGTGTAGATGCAGCTGCAGAAATATGACAACAGCAGATGTGTTGTCTAAGAAAGGATACTTGAGTTTTCCTTCACCACACTACCCTAGCTAAGATGTTGAGACAACCAGTTAGAAATTTCTTAGCCCATAAACGAGCTCCTGTGCTCTTCTTCATCTAAGAAAATAACCTTGTTGCACAAGTGGTCTGAGAAATGGAAAGCAGTACTTTTTTTAAAGACTGTTAGTTGTTGAAGTGTGAATGTTTTGTAGCTCTATACCACAAGATTACATCAAGGCAGTTTATATGAACTACGGAAATTAGACTGAGATTTAGTGAATAAAACCAGATTCTGCATTATTCATAATTCTTTATTTTTTTCACATTTTGACCCACTTGGCCTGGCAGCCTGAAAGGCAGATATTTTCCTCCTGATGTCTTTTATATTTCCTAAACTCCTTGCACTTCAGTTCTTTAGAATTGGAAGTCATTTCTGAACTGCAAGGAGCAAAGGCTTTAATTAACATACCAATCACACTAGTCTAGGTTATATCATGATTTTGTCCATGGAATGTTCGATCCAGTAAACTGCCTGAGGAAAAGAAAAAACCCTCCTATTCATAAAATACCTGGGGTGGGTTTTTTTCATGTTTTTGTTTGTTTGTTTGTTTTTTGTTGGGTTTTTTTGTTTTTTTTTTTTTATTCTTTTTTGTTGGTTGGTTGGGTTTTTTTAATATGCTCAGATCCCCACTCTTTCCATAATTTTGAATAGATTTTCCAATTTTCTTGTTTGTAACCCTGTGTTTCAAATTCTCTTGCTTATTTTATCTGTCTTTTAGTCAGCTAGTAGTTCTAAACTGCAGTATTTTCACAGCAGATAATGGTTTAAATGAATTTACCAATCTTAGAAGCAATGAGAACTAAACTTATTTAATTACTTTTTCTTACTATTTCTGTAATGAACATAAATTACCATAAATTTGCTTTCACTCTACCAGTATAATGTTTACATTTCTCTGTAAGAATTTTATAGGAAAGGCTTTGAAATTTTAGAAATTTCATGATCTTTCATAGGACAATTTTTTTTCTGTTTCAATTTGCAAAAGAACTAGAGTAAGAAAAGGGTACTCTCAAAGTATGAATACTTTCATTTCACTCTCTTTATCTTCTTTGGACCTTACGTCTATAAATTTAATTCTGCAACTGAGAAATATTTCTCAAGAGAAACTTGCTCAAATTAGAATGTTCCCCCAACACATATTAATTCGACAGATATTACATTTTCTTTAGAAAATTTTGCACCTTTTGTACAAGGCAGAACTATAAAAAGGCACACAGGTGAATTCTACCCTTGAAAAATCTATAAGCTGTACTATCACAAAAGCTAATTCAGGAGAAAACATTGATTTCCACAGTCTCACTTTTGTACAAAACAGTAAGCATAAATAGTTCTAAGGCTAGGATGTTTTTCCTGAATAAATTTTAATTTCAGATAAAATAATTTTCACAGATGTAAAGAGTTTTAGACTGAAGCTAAACTATATACGTTGTTCAAAGTATCACAGAATGGTTGAGATTGAAAGAGATATTTGGAGGTCATCTGATTCAACACTGCCAGTAGGTTCACCTAGGACATGTTGCCCAGGACCTTGTGCAGACAAATTTTTAAGGTCTCTGAGAGTGGTGACTCCACAATCTCCCCAGCAAACCTGTGCCAGTGCTCAGTCACCCTCATAGTAAACAAAGCTTTTCTTTATGTTCAGATGGAACCTCCTGTGTTTCAGTTTTGCCCTGTCACTGAGGACCACTGACAAGACCCTTGTTCCATCTCCTTTTCACCCTCCTTTCAGATACTTGTATATATTCATAAGATCCTGCCTGAGACTTCTCTAGGTTGAACAGTCCCAGCTGTCTCAGCCTTTCCTTACAAGAGAGATGCTCCAGGACTTTAATCATCTTCATGGTCTTTTGTTAAACTTGTAGAAACTTATTATGCATATTGCTGTTTATACAACACAAATACAAACTATATCAACACTGTATGGCTATAATAATTATCTTCACCAAGCATAAGTATGTCTGTTCAGGAACTTGTCACAATAGTTTTACTATTCTTAAGAATCTTCTAAACCCAACCTTTTTTTAAAACTTGGTATTCCAGTCAATTTTTATACATAAATAAATTACAGTGATAAAAGTTAAGGGGTGTTACAAATGCCTGTGGTAACTGAGAAAAGGTTTTAGTACTTACAAACATGGAAACCAATATCAAAGGTGAGCTAATGAACCTAGCAATCTAACTGTAATAATTTCCTCTGCACTCTTTGTGCTAAGGCTTTGCAAGTAAGTAATTCATTAGATTAATCGTGTAAGCATAAAATCTTATGACATGTATAGAAAATATTGACCAATAGCCGTGGTACATTGAATCTATGGCAGATAACACACTTTCACTCAATGGAGTTTATTAAAATGCCAATACAACAAATCATCACACTAATATTAATTAATGATTAAGCAAAAAAATTAGCCCAAGAGCTGACCAGTTTATCTGCTTGAGCTGAGTATCAGTTTAATTCCTGCCTCAAGTCTTTCATGCTATTAGATTATAAATAGAACTTTAACTAAGTATAACAAAATTGTTAAGCTTCATTATCGTATATTAATAGTGATAGTCTATATTTTATCTCCATACAAAATAAATGGAAATCTATGTATAGAATTGTAATGACTTGGGCTGGCTGTAAATATAATAAAAAATACTTGAGATTTCATATTTAGGCAAAAAGAACAAAATTAAATAAAACAAAATGCATCTACAAATCCTTACTCAATAATATAAAGTAACTAGAAAAATAAATTAAATTTTAATTTAAAGGAAGGTAAGTGAACAAATAACCTTCCTCAAATTGCTGTACTTGTAGCAGAAACCTTTTCCCCACCCCTCCCCAACAAGAACATTAAAGAACTGTGGAACACAATCAAGGATTCTGTGCATAACTCACATGCTTTGTATTAGTATGTCCTTTTTTTCTCATTAGTCTTGAAAACTGAGTTGATCTTAAAACTAGGGTACGGAAAAATTCCAAGTACAGCAGTCAAAGACATCTCTGCTCGTGCTAGCTATTGTCATTAGTATTGCAGTTTTTAGATGCTGATAGGTGCTGTTCTAGGACAGATTCTGAAGAGCTTATGTTTTATTGCAGTGTACAGATTACTGAAGAGTGTTTATTCACCTAGAGGAACAGCTGGCTGGAGGACAATTGCCATTTGTAGCATCTTTGTTGACTATAGAGATCATAGGAAATAGTTACCCATCTCCTTTTTAAAAAACAACGAAAAACAATTAAAACCAGGCTTTCAGAGCTGATGTTTTTTTACATCCTTATGTAAATCAGCTGTGCCTATAATAAAGAAACAATTCCTTATTGAAGGAGAACACAAAAGAAATCAGGAGAACAGCTGTCTCTTTCAGTTTCAACTGCCAAACAATGTTGAGATGCTTCTTAGATTTAGAGTCTGATTTGCTTTGATTTAGAGTTCTGTCGTGTTTAAAACTCTCTAAATAGAGTACTAAGAGTAATAAGTCTGTAGATAGATATATGTAAGCATACATTTTTCACTTTGATTCAGGTAGATTTTTTAACATGTAGTACCTGGAAGTTACTCATATTGTTCAAGCATGCATATTTTCCAGCATGTGGTGTCTGAAAGTTGCCCATAGTGATCAACATATGATGTACTTTAATTAATTAACAAATAGTAGTAACTTTTAAATTAAACAATATAACTTTTAAAAATGCTTAGTTATTATAGTCATCCTAAAAATACTAGTGTGTCACTTTTATGAAATTTTAAGGTGAATGCCTACAAGTAATTTTCTTTTAAGGACAAAATTATTGTCTAACGTTAGTCATCTGCTGAAGCTCTCATAAGCAGTCCTTTAAAATTAATTTGTACATAATCCAGATTCAGTCTTAGTCTGTTTAACCTTTAAAATCTGCTATAATTTTACTGAAAGAAAATCATCAGAAGATAAATTTAATATTATAGTTAATATTTCACACAGTGGTTTTCATTTTAAAATTTTCCAGTGAAAATATATTTTTATTTTAACATGCTGAATTTACATGTTCACAGGAACAAGTAGTTTTGAGTAACCTATAAATTAATTCTTAAATTACAATGTCTTTGAAAATAACATTGCTTATTTTACTTTTCTTTATTTTTGTAATTTATATTGGAATGGACTTTTATCACTTCTTTGCCTTACAAGCTGTCAAGCTGCAGGAAGTCTTATTGCATGGATTCTTCTAGAGTTACATTTTATGTTTTGGGTTTTTTCTTGTACACTCTTGTTTTATCAAGCTACAATCTTGTAGCCTGACTTACACCCGAAACATAATTGTTTCTGTAGGAGTTACAGCTACTTGGCAGCTCTCAAGACACATATTTTTTGTAATATTTAATATATTTTCTAGCATTATAGTAATAGGCCTATTAAGATTTGATTGTAGGTATATTTTTTTGACTAGTAATTAATCACTGTCAAAACCCTGAGTAGTCAGTAAAAGCTATGCTAGGTATGGTTCCAGCTCCCAAGCAACCATCTCCCTGTTAAAAGTTAACGTCAATTAATCATAGATTATGGTTTATTATCACATAAAGGAGCAGTATTTTTTTATTGTTATGTATGTTTGTGAACACGGACTATAAGGCATCCATATATCATATTAATTTCAAGGTTTATGAATACACATTTAAAAAGCAATACTACTGTGATTTTGAAGTTAAATTATTTGAAAATTAGTTTTCTAGAGGATTCTGAGCATACTCCAATATTGTTTGTTTCTGTTTTTTTTTAAAAAAGAAAAAGAAAATCTGCTATATATATTTCTTTGTTAAAAGAAAAAAACCCTAAACAAACACCACATGCAGACTTACTCTTAGTATCTATTGGCACAGAGGTGTACTATTACATATGCTTCTGTCTTTTTATATCTCTCTAGCACACAAGAAAGTAGCACACTGTGACTTCTGGGTCAAACTTTAAATTAGAACACAAAATTAACCTCCCACATGTACTTGTTTAAAATCAAAGGAAGATGTTGTCACAGCTGAACCTTTTAACTCTCAACATTGTTATTGTTTCTGCTGCCCAAAAACTCACCTAACTCTCATGTCTAGCTACTACCCTTTGATTTGTGTCCTTAGTTTTTGACTGCAAGATGAGGAAAATATCTAAACAGACAGCAAAAAATTCAACTTGTCCTGTTTCTGTCCTAGATTATTTTTACAGAAAAAAACAATGAAACTATTTTTTAAAAGAAATACTTACTAAAAGAGAAAAGTCACAGCTCCTTAAATATTTTAAATACATTTAAATACATTCTATCACAGTTTTGGCCAATAACCGGGTTACAGATGTTCTTTGTTATCCCACCACCATCCTCCCAGGAGAAGATAACAAAGGAATAAGTGAGAAAGACAAAGGCTGGGAAAAGAAATGGAAGTTTTATTAAAACAGAAAATTATAATAATAATAATAACAGTGATTTATATATAAATATATTCAGGCATATAAATTAATATGCAAATACAGAACCCATGCATCCTGGATGGTAATTATGTCTAGACCAGAAAAGTCCCAAACTAGACTCTGCAGCAGATGGGGATACATGAGCCCAGTGTCCCAGCACCAGTCTGCAAGAAGTCTGAAGCAGCTGCACTAGTCCTACTCAAGGAGCCAGGGGAAGGCAACCTGTCTCAGTGCATACTTTTTTCTCCATCAAGAAAACAGGATGCAGGAACATCAGAAGCACAGGGAAAGATGATAAACAAGCAAACCCCAATCCTACCAGCACACCAACCACAGGAACCAGAAGAGGGCTCTCTTAGAAGTCATTTTATAATGAGCACCATGGGAAGGAATACTATGATTGGCCCATCTGGGTCACCTGACCCATCCTCTCCATAAGCACAGCTGTTGTCCCTCCCATTGTATTTGCCACATCACCAGGCTGACAGCAGCTGGGGGTGTCCCAAGTAGTCTCAGGTTAGTACAGAGAATTTTTATTCTGGTGCTCTCAAACCAGAATGCACTCATTTTTAACAGAACTTTCTCTAGTATTTCTTGGGATCTGAGGATTTCTTTTCTGCTCTGTGGATACCCTCTGTATTGTGAGCCTGAGCAATCATGGAGTGTGTACTGTAATTAAAATCTTACCCTTGAAATTTTTCTGTGTTGGAAAACGACCCTTTCACCTGCTAGATCCAACCTTTTTCACTATTTTCCACTGGTTTTAGGCTGTGTTTTGAAATTTTATTAAAGATTAAGACTGTGTATATTCATGGTTCTATAAAGATATGTGTAGTATTTATAAGTTTTTAAAAATAGACACTGAAAATGTAAGTTATTTTACAGGATGTTCTATTTTCTTTAGAAGTATTCTGCTTTATGTTCAAATATAAGCCTAACCTATAGTTTCTAGATAACTTTCATCATAGATACTTAAACAAGAAAAGTAATTAATGGTTAAAAATTATATGTCATGATGTCTGAATGGATTTACTTAAAAATATTTCATTCAAAGCAGCTGTGCATGATTTACCAAACTGCTCTAGTAAAAATTATTTAAATGTAATGTTTAATTTTTATTTTCCTGACAAAATAGTTTGATAGTTGTCATTTTGATTTATTTATTTTTATTTTATTTTAGAAGACTGAAGATGTCTGAGCGAAAATATGTTTTTCTACCCAAAGAAAAATAATTTTCTAGGTAAACAATTGTTAGAAAAGCTGAAACTCCTTAGTCCACATATTTGTAACGTTAAGAGATGATCCCCCTCAAAGCTGAAAACAGGGGGGGAAAAACCACAACAAAACCAACCAAGCAAACAAACAAAAAACCCCAAACAATTTCAGTGGGAAAACATTATCCCAATTTTTCAGATTAAGAACTGGATCATAGGTTTCAATGGGCTTGTCTACTGAGAGGTCTAGAGGGTGAAATGAGCTTGACATATGAGAGACTGAGGGAAATATCTTTATATACTGTTCTGAAGAGGAAGTAATACTCTGAGGATACAGACTAATACTTCTGAAAATCAAGCAGTGGATTTCTAGCTCTGTTTTCCTGTAATGAAAACAGAAAAAAATAGTATCACAAATATCCCATTTAAAAGAGATTTATTAAGATATCATGCATGCATTTATCAAGAAATCTTAAAAAAAACCACAAAAAAACCAACAAAAAAAACCAAAGGAAAACACAACCATTCTTTAGTAGAAATAATAACTTATAGTAAGTGGTGTATTCTAGAAAGGTTTTATTATTCATTCTTTTTCAAATGTATTACCACAATGTTTCCTTTCTTTTCCTGCTCTAAGACATGCTTTGTGCAATTATTCCCCAACTATGATTTTACAGTCCTAAGATTCCCGCTTAAATAATTATTTTCTGGTTCTACATTTCTGTTGTTTTTATCTACCCTTGCCTCATTTTTTTCTTGTTTTATTTTCTCAGCTATTTCAGGGTTTTTTTACCTCAGTAATTTTTGTCTATTCTAACCAAAAAGTCTCTGCCCCAGCTGCTGCCCTAATATCTCCATATGAAGAAGTAAATATCACACAGTCCTAAACAGAATTTTTTTTGCTAGAGTTTTCTGTTAATAAAAAAACATTCTTTTCTGGGAAGACATTTAAAATGAACTCTGGTAGAAGAGCCCTCGTTGTCAGAGACGAAATATGAGAGTCAGAACCACCTTAGCATCAGTATGAGGAATTTTGTGTATCTCTTAAGATGGCTGGTAAGCTCATAACTCATTAATTCATATTTCTCCTACTTTTTGCCACCTTTGCTTTTCTGGAATGACAGATATAAATCTTGGAAGTCATAATGAACCAGAGGCCTGTGGAAATCCAACAATTTTGAAGTCATTTCAGTTACATTTCCTCAGAGAAAGACAATCAATAAAGTTCTAAAAGTAGTTTAATATAGAAGAAACTGGTAACTCCAACTCCTATATTAATCATCATTATGAATGAGCTTTAAAATGCTCATCTTGTTCTTGCCTCTGACTGAGAGTTTGACTATTAATCTTAGTAAACGTATGACTGAGCTTTTTCTCTTTGTTCTGCACCTGTCGGAGGATAACTAAAGAATTGCAGGATTTCTGCACCGTCTTCCTTTTTGTTTTGAGAGTTGGAGAACAACTGAGCAAGAATCATAGTCATGGCAATCTCTCTCTCTTAATCTTTTCAAAAATATAGCATTATTTTTGCAAAGTGGACTAGATATCATAGAACCATAGGATTGAACTATGGATTACATTGGAAGGGACCTTAAAGATCATCTAATTCCAACCCCCCTGCCGTGGGCAGGGACACCTTCCACTAGACCAGATTGCTCTAAGCTGGTCTTGAACACTCCCAGGGAGAGAGCAGCCACAACATCTCTAAGCAACCTGTTCCAATGTCTCACCACCCCCACAGTAAATAATTTCTTCCTAATAGCTAGTCTAAATCTGTATCAAGCTTACTGAAATCAAAACAAGCTGTTTCCACCATAACTTCAGCATACGTCATTTTTAACTCTCAAACTAAGGTTTAAATTGTACAGGCAGAGAAACGTCTATTTCCTATAGGATACTGAACTAAAGTCTAATTAGAGATTTCACTGCTATTTCTCATTTTTAGTAAAATCCTTTGGTATTTTCTTGTAGATCCATAAAGCCTGCTGTATAATTGCAAGTGGTTCAGTAAGTTCATTAACTAATTCCCTTTACACAATGGGTTTCATCTCATACTGACCTACTGATTTATATATGCTAATTTTTTCCAAATATTTTCTTATCTATTTTTATCAACAGCTATATTGACCTAGTCTTCATTAATTCTTAATTATTTAGGCAAATTTCATCTTTTCTTAAGAGCACATTAAAAAAAAAATAAAGTAGAAGTTTGGTTATTTTAGAATTATCATTGATATGCTGCACTCATTATTTTTGCATTTCAGTTATCTGTACTGCCAAATTTGATTTTCAGATCTGTTGATCAATATTACATTTCTCTTTTTCTAAATTTCTCTGGCAAGCATTAATTTAGGGAATGGTGTGATTGTGAAATATGGTCTCCTGAAAGGCAAGCATGGAGTTATTCAAGAAATCTGAATGTGTCATCTGAAAACTTACTGAGGATGCGTTTGATCCCCTTGTTCAGATCTTTGATAAAGAAATTAAATAGAACTAGACCCCATACTGAGCCCTGTGGAACACCACTTGTGACTGGAGGTTAATTGGATCTAACTCTAGTCACCACAACTCTTTGGGCCCGGCCATCCAGGCAGATTTTTACCCAACAAAGCATAAACCCATCCAAGCCAGCAGCATTGAGTTTGTTCAGGAGAATGCTGTGGGAAGCTGTGTCAAAGGTTTTACTAAAGTCTAGATAGACAACATCCACAATCTTTCCCTCATCCACTAATTGGGTCACCTGTCCTAGAAGGAGATCAGGTTAGTCAAGTAGGACCTGCCTTTCAGAAACCCATGTTGACTGGGCCTGATCACCTGGTTGTCCTGTACGTGTTGTGTAATGGCACTCAAAGATGATCTGCTCCATAACCTTCCCTGGCACCGAGGTCGGACTGACAGGCCTGTAGTTCCCCAGATCCTCCTTCTGTTCCCTCTTGTAGATGGGAGTCACATTTGCTAACTTGCAGTCAACTGCAACCTCCCTGGTTAGTCAGGACTGCTGGTGTGACTGCTGGTGTCACACATGGTGTGACTCTTGGGGTGTCCTACACACGGACAGGAGTTGGACTTGATGATCCTGGAGGGTCCCTTCCAACTTGGCATGTTCTATGATTCTGTGATTCTATGGAATGATAGAAAGTGTCTTGGTGAACAATTCTGGAGGGAGTGTTGATCTGCTTGAGGGTAGGAAATCTCTACAGAGGAATCTGGACAAACTGGATTGATGGGCTGAGGCCAATTGTATGAGCTTCAACAAGGCTAAGTGTCAGGTCCTGCACTTGAGCCACAAAAACCCCATGCAATGTTATAGGCTTGGGGAATAATGGCTAGAAAGCTGCTGAGAGGAAAAGGACATGGGGGTATTGGTTGACAGCCAGCAGAATATGAGCCATCAGTGTGCCCAGGTGGCCAAGAAAGCAAACAGCATTGTGACTGGTGAAGAGGTCTAGGAGTGTCTGAGGGAACTAGGGTTGTTTAGACTGGAGAAAAGGAGGCTGAAGTGAGACATTATCACTCTCTACAACTACCTGAAAGGAGGTTGTAGCGAGGTGTGTGTGTGTGTGTGTGTCTTCTCACAAGTAACAAGCAATACGACAAGAAGAAATGGCCTCAAGTTACACCAGGAGAGTTTAGATTTGAATATTAGGAAAAAGTTCTTCACCAAAAGGGTTGTCAGGCCCAGAGCAGGCTGCCCAGGGAAGTGGTTGAGTCATCAACCCTGGAGGTATTTAAAAGATGTGTAGATGTGGTACTTAGGAACATCATTTAGTGGTGGACTTGGCAGTGTTAGGTTAATGGTTGGGCTTTATAATCTTAAAGGTCTTTTCCATCCATAAATTCCAATGACAAAAAAATCCTTGATAACATATTTATTTTGTAATCATGGACTTTGCAGTTACTTCAAAACAATGAAACAAATTCAGCATCCAGCTCTATCTATAAATTATTAGGAATGGATGCAGCACCCTGTTAATATTTTCTGGGTCAGATTTTGCAAATCTTAATGAGTGTAATTGTTCTATGTGAAAAAGTTTTTCAAAATATGCACCAGGTGGATTATAGCTCTACCTAAGCTATGTTCTTTTTTTTCCACACTTGTCACAGTTTAACATTGGGCCAGCAAATAAACGAATGACAGATGCTCTCTATTACCCCCATCCCTTCCCCGAAAGGGAAAGAATAAGGAAGAGAGTCTTACAGGTTGGAAACTAAAGTACACAGCTTTAATGAAACAGTAATGATGAAAAAGAAAATAATGAAATATATACAAATATATACAAAACCAATATTGCTCTCTCCCCCAGTAATGCTCACGTCACATCCAAGGCTGCTGGGAAAGTCCTAGACTGGGCTTCTGAGTCAGTGGCAGATGAGAGATGGAGGCAGGAACACAAAGAGAAACGCACAGATCAGGATCAAAGGCAGACTAACAGACGGAACTTGACCCTCATGATCCCTCAGATTTGTACAGAGTATGACGTGTATGAATCACAGAATTGGTAATGTTGTAAGGGACCACAGTGGGTCAGTATGGGATGGGATACTTCTTTCGGTCAATTTTGGATCACCTGTCTGGTTGATCCTTCCCGTAGGAGGGTCGGAGCTGTGAGCCCTTTACTTCTCTTTGTTTCTGGAGCATAAGATACTAGCAGAACAAAGCAGTCACTTTGGTTCTGCATACCATTCTCTTGCAGTGACTATAAACTCAGAGTATTCTCAGTCCTAGAGGCAGACGCTGACTGAAAAACATGAAGTTAATTTCAGGAAGTGCAGTTACTTAGAAGAGACTTAACTGAAAAGTAAAATTGCTAAAGGAAAATTGATTCTATCCTGGCTCAAACCAGGACACTCCTGTACTTTTTCCTTTCTTGCCTTCTCTTGTGTTTCTTTATAGAAATCTAAGCAGGCTACTTAAAGTCTACTGCACATCTAAGCCACAAAGTAGGTGTCACAGAAGCAAATAAGAAATCTGGTACGAGATTTTCTGCTTTTTAGTTTCCTCAGTTGCTTTCCATTGCAAGTTTTGGGAAGAAAGTTTTATATGCCAGACCCATGCTCACCTTGTCTCATATACACAGCTCTGCTGGTGTTTTTCAGGATGGGATTTTTTATTTGGTTCTCATTCTTGCAGTGACAAGATACAGTGGTTTTATTTTGATTGTTTCCTGTGCAACCACCTGAGACTGTAGTTAACATTCTTTTTTTCAGGCTACAGTCTGGTCTACGTAGAAGAAAATGTGATTGCTCAAAGAGCTTTTCTGTCAGTGAAAAGCTGAAGCAGTTATTTGTCTCTTTCAGATATTGTACCGTGTATGTAATCATAACAAACTTCTGCTTTTGCCTTCTAATACTGTTTGGAGTCCATTCCAAAATCAAAATCCTTATCAGTCTTAGGAAATTGCACTCCTTTTCTAAGATAATTCTTACAATCAGCAAATGGAGATTTGAAGCTTTCAGGAACATATGTTTATGTATATATTCATGCTCTACTGAGCGAACATTGTTAACAAATCTGACAGCACATTCTGCAAGATGTAATAGTAGCAAACAAGATGGCTGGGACTTATATATCATATATTTATTATGGTTTTTATGTTATAATTATAATAATAAATTATGTATCTGTATTTTTATATAATTTGGACCACTTTAGTGAAATACTAAGTTATTCTAAATAAATGCCTATACTATTTAGAAACTATTCTAGACATTATTCTAGAGAAACTATTCTAGGAATTCCTAGTTTAGGAGTTCCTAAATCTTGAAGAATTTGAGCTTATGAACTCTGCTTGTGTTAGTCATTGTATTTACCTTGGTGTTTTTGGAACAGTTCTAATTCTGTAATCAAACATAAGAATCTTCTTGATAGAAGGATGCTGTTTTCTTCTTGCTTTTTCCTTTCTTCTCCCTTTTTGTACTTCAAAAAATATTGTCCAAGTATTCCTGTTTTAATTAGTTTGGGTATTGTTTAGATTACTTTAAACATGCTTAAATTTTTAGATACTCATTGCTCTTTAAGATTGAACTAGTAATTAAAATTGAGAAGCTTTAAGATACCATTCATAAATAAATAATATCTTCTCAGGCAGTACTTTTAGACCAACCTTAAAAGAAGGACAAAAGTACAATACTTAAACAGGAGACACTCTGTAGTCATTTTATAGATTTATTGATGTCTGAAGTCCTTGAAATAAGTGGTTTGATCAATGAAAATATTTTTGCATTATTTTATCAAGAAACCTTGCCAACTGAGAAAAGATAAATAGGTTTTAGGAGTCTAAATAAACATAATAAAGAAAAAATAACAACAACAAACTATTGAGTCAGAAATTCTTTTTAGAGAAGCTGTCAGAAGTCTGTTTACAACACATCTGTGTTGACAAATCAGTAACACAAAGCTGATGGTGGGGATTCACCTGAATATTCATTAAGCAGTGTAAGAATTGTGCTAGGAATCACAAGTTTTGTACTATTAGGAAGAAAAAAAGAAAAAAGAAAAAAGAAAAAAAGAAAGAAAAAAGAAAAAAGAAAAAAAGAAAAAAGAAAAAAGAAAAAAAGAAAAAAGAAAAAAGAAAAAAGAAAAAAAGAAAAAAAGAAAAAAGAAAAAAAGAAAAAAAGAAAAAAGCAGAAAAAAGCAAAAGACCAAAGTGGAATTTACGCAGAAGAGCTTAATACATAGTCCAGGCAGTCCAAGCTCTGTCATCTAGCAAAAAATCATTAGCTATTACTACAGATTTGAGGAAGCCCAAATGGGTTGCAACCCAGATATTCAGCTTCCTGCAAGTAATTAAAAAGGCATTAGGCTAGCAGGTTTTAACAGAGACAACTTTGGTTGAATAAATTTTAAATACTTTTACAGTATAGGACAATTGAAAGTTAATGTTTCCATCTTTTTTGTTAAGGTAGGGTGTTTAAGGTGGGCATAAGTTGTATTAAGTTTATTTGTATTTGCAGAATGTTTTTTTGTGCAAGGCTGAATAAGCATTCCCTCTAGGTCTGCACTGAAGAAAGAATAGTGAGATTGCTATGCTGACAGCAACTGAAGTTCAAGACTAAAGTTGTCTGCATTCAGTGTTTTGTAGGTGAAAAAGCATGTAATAATTTACAGAATTGCACACAAAAACACCAATAAACATGCTAGGGATTTGTCTCACTAGAAAAGTTCTCAGTGCTCTCCCAGAACAAGCTATCAAGCACAATATGGAATCGCTGTGTTTGTGAAGTGAACATATCATGTATGGTTAAACAAGTCCACATAGACATAACAGAAAGGTTGTGCTAGGTTAGGATCTGTAGAGGGGCTGGTAGTCTCTCATAACACTTCAAAGGAAGATCCATTAAAAATTGCTTCAGTTTTTTAGAAATGTTTATTGGTACATATAAAACACAGGACCTAACACAAGCTTCATAATGCTTAAGGCTGTTTTAAGCAACAAATAGGTATCACACAGAACTCAGAATCCCGAAATACCTGGAATCTGAGAAAAAGGCACTTGGAGTGTAAGAGGTGGCAAACCTGCAGAAAAGTGACCTCACATAATGTATCTTTCTTTTGCTGCTTTCTCCTCCTTTACAGACAGGCTGATACAAAGACTGGGCTGAATTGTCTGTGTTGAGAAATATAAATCTCCAGTCAGCTAAGCTAGAAGTTTCTGCGTAATACTTCGAATCATTGTAAAACCGCACTCAATATCTTACCTATTTGAAGTTAAACTTTATCCTATTAACACAGCAGACTTCCATAAAAACACTTTCTTTGTATGTTTACAATTACTTGAGCATCCTGATCACTGTTTAAAAAAAAAGAATGACAATAATACTGGTGATTGTGATAAAGTTGGAAGTGTCCTCTGAAAAACTTCAGTTATCTATGTGGCAACTAGCCTTGACAGTCCCTTTTTATTTGTTTGTCCTACCTGTATTTCACATAAATATTCACCTACATTGTAAAACAGAAAGGTCTTCTTATAAATCATACTTCTAAGAGTTTAATTTACGTATTATTCAGTGTGTGTTTTTTTCTGCTTTGTCTTGTGTTTACATGGTGTAATGTTGCCCTCAGAAGACAGTCATATGGAAATTAAGACTATGAAATGCATAAATAATTTAACATATATTTAATAATTTCCTAATAATTGTCTGTCAAACAGTATGTGTTTTGAAATTCCAGTAATTCTGGCAAAGTAGAAGCTCAAAATATATACTGGATTTGAAATAAATTTTTAATCATGTATTGATGTTTGTTTTTGTAGAATTGTAATTCTATGTGCTTATTCTTAGTATATCATGCAATTTTTCTGAATAGCTATGATGATTAAGGTATAACAACTGACAGAACTTAAATAGTTTTTCATGAAAATATGTAAAAATATTAGAGCTAAATGAGTTGAAAAAAATATTATGTATATTCTTAAGAACAATAATGTTTTAAAGGATATTCTAAACAAAAAAACCCCAACAAACCGAGAACATTTTATCTTAAAGTATGAAATTCATACAGCAGATGGCCAAGACGATTAAGAGAGTTTTGTTTTACATTTACAGAGTTTTGTTTTTAATTTGTTTTACAAACAGATAAGAAACTTCCTTTAGCTGAAAAGGAAAATAAAATTTATATTACACACATTTATTTAGAAAAGAAAATAATAGGAGCACCAAAGAAAATAAAAAGCTAATAAAGGTAAAAATATTACAACCTTTTCTCTTTAACGGTTGACTAGTATTTAGAGGCATATGGGATGATTCTGAGGAGGAAGGTGTCTTCTTCAGACCTCTACTTCACTGAGGGTGGTAGGAGAAAGGACAGAAGGGATCTTTGTAGCTGCTACCTTCTGCCCAACCTCCAGTGTGCTCAGGAACATGTACTTCGTATGGCTTTCTCGCAGTCTTTCCTTTAACATCACATCATGTACTGCTCCCTTGCTGCCTGCCCCTGACTGAGATGCAAAACTGCCCAAGTTTGCTGTCAGACTTTGAGAAAATTCCCCAATCTTCCCCCCCCATGACAGCACTACCATAAACATGAATGATCTGGGAGTTATTTTTTATTACTAGACAGCTGGACATTTTAGTCATCCTTTGCTCATGCTTTATTTCAATAGTCTTTATCTTCACAGTTATGCATAACTTATGTATAATTATAAGGTCTATTCAACCTGAGTGTTGTCAAAGTTAAAGATTTTATAATTAGTGTTCTAAATTAAACTGTCTGCTTTTGTTTGACCTAATATATACATTCTTCCATCCTCAATTTCAGTCAGAAAAATGGAAGTTTTAATCATTCTCATCCTTCTCTGGAAATGTTAAAAAACTTAGATGTGAATACTGTGGCTGAGTTCACTAATACCAGGAAAGACAATCAGATATATCAAATGTACTATTTTAAATAATAATTTTATGCTAAGGAATGTTTACTTTAAATAATATTTCCCAGTTTTAGTCTTTTTAGTTTAGACCTGAGTTGTGAAGTTTATCTTTAGTGTTTACAATTTCTCCATAATACCAGCTTAGAAAGTAATACTTTATCTTGAATTCAATTTCAGTAATATCACAGCAATAATGGGCAGGTCAGAAAAACAAATAAATAAATAAAATAATGCCAGCCCTCATATCTCAACACTTACACAAATATTAAATGGTTCAAGCTACAATACACATAATACCCTGAAATGATAAAATTTCTAGACTGACCCCAAAAGCCATAAGCTCTTCTACCCCTGATACCCAGCTATTTAACCTTCTTTCCCTACTTGTCTTCAGCATCTTCCTCAGAATACTGGTTCTTCCGGGAACATGATTACAAATACTCTCTGCACTTTTGCTGAGCACAAATTAGGATGTGACAATCAACATGTCTCACCTCAATGAGCTGCATTCTAGCCTTTTGGCCTCACACAGCTTCCAGGTAGATACTGAGTCTACTGTCATACTTTGTTATCTTGACATGCTCTGCATTCACTCGCTATTTTTTCAGGTGCACTTCAGTTCTGAACTCAGCTTTAACTGACTTTCAGATTATAATTTTCTACCTTTTGCTTAAATCACTTAATCCTTAGTTTTCCACACAGTTATGTTCAAGTGCAATTTTGCTCCAGGTATCTATTCCTATATAAATAGATTTTGTACAAAGAGAAGACTAAATTTATTTAGTGTGTTCCCTTTGAAGTCTCACTTCATCCTCAGTTGTCAGTCTTTCTGAACACAGTTAACCAAAGTACTTTCAGAGAGTTCATGAAAACAAATCCTGCCAGCCAGCATGGAGACTTTATTTGAGTTAAATAACATTTAGTGAGTTGCTGCAGGTAGCTTCTAGTCAGAGGAACTGGCATCTGGGAATATAAGCTTCAGATCCTTGAAGGAAGATGCAGCAGCAAAGATCAGAGTGTCTGGTTTCTGGTTTGGGGTGGGAAGTGGAGGTGTGCCACTAGTAGTGATACAGACAGATTTTTAACCCAGGTAGTAACAGCCAAAGCAGCATGTGGTGGCATCAAAGCTTGGCAAAACATGCCAGAATACATACAGAGTCTTGGAACCTTTTTAACCCTCTCCTCCACCCACCCTCTAAGAGGTTTGAAGCTTGAAATTCATTCATCTCTGTAATATCACTATCAGAAGTGAAGGAAAAAGAATTCAGAAGAACTTTGAACTATTTGTCAACCATAAATTGCTCCTTAATAGTTCAATAAAATGAAGCAACATATACTGAAAAGAATTAGAATTGGCACACAAAATGGTCTACAGTTCGTAAAGCATCTCCCTACAAATGCTACATTAAATGTTTTCTTGTTTACATTAACTACATGCCTTAGAGTATTCTGCTAACTTTATTCTTTCAAAGACTCTACACCAAAATGTTCAAATTATTTTGAACAGAAAATAGGGAATTATTACTTGTATAAAAGGTAGTGCAAGTCTTTCATCTTCTTCCCTCACAGCATGCTGAAAAACTAGCATCAAAACACAACTACTGCCAAAATAAATTGAGAGCAAAGACATGCACACTACTACAGTCTCATTAAAAGTTCCTAAAAGTATCTGTGTACAGAGAGAATCTGCCTATATACTGAAGGCAAAATAGTTCCTACATTTCCTGGACTTTCTTTCAACTTCATTTGTAAATCCACTTACCTGGAATACAAAAAATAAAATATTATCTTAACTGGGATTTAAAAAAGAAAAAAAAACAAACTGAGCCTGTAGTAAGTAAGCACAAAAAAAAGAAAAAAAAAAGATAAAGAAGATGGAGGTAAAACAAATGAAAAAATAATTTTATAATTAAATTTTCAATCAATTAATGAGTAACTTCTACATCAATAATTAAAGCAATTAAATGATAAATCAATAATATTTAATTATTGATGAACCAAATAAAAAGCATTATACTACTGAACAGGTCCCTGGTTTTGCAAAGGGCAACACAGTATAACCTCGTGATATTAAAAAAAGGCTCCTGTGCCTATTGCACCATGCTTAAGGTGCTTTAAACTTGGCAGTGTTAAGGGCCCTCTACCTGCGTCTTCCTAGGCTGTCATTCATTTGCAACTTTGTGATCTCTCATGTTCACACCCTGAGGCTCTTTTACAGTGCCTTTTACTCTACTGTCGCAAGTACTCTTACTGTCATGGTCTGGCACTGTCAGAGTATTTAATTGTATTTCTTACAGAAAACAATTGCCACTGGTGTTAAACCACCCTGTTGTTTCCCTATCTTCTCACATTTTTGCTTGTAGCGTTTGTCTGTAGCTCTGCACTAAGATCCCTTCAATGGAGCTTTTAGCTTATAATATTGGAGGTACATGGCAAGGTTTTGGTAGTGGAGGAGCTGCAGGAATGGCACAAGTTGAGTCTATTTCGGCCAAGATAGTAACTGGTAACAGTCTCCCTATCTTTAACTTGATCCACAATTTTTTTCATCTTAGTTTCTCCCCCTGTCCTGTCATCCCTGAGGGGGAGTGAGTGAGCAGATGTATGGCATCTGGCTGCTGCTATAGTCACCCCACTACACCTATAAAACCATATTACAGTAAGACTTAGAGATAACAATAAATTAATAGTCTTTTTAATACCTGTTATTACCCAGTATTATACCTACATAGAATTTAATGACCAGTTAGTGTGCAGTACCCAACCCTAATTGGGTATAATCCAACCAATGCTAACAGAATTATACACAGAAACCACCAACATGTATACCCAATGAGAATATATACTCATATATACTCATTGAGTGGTCTCAATGGAAAGTGTAATTGTAATAGTGAGAAAGCATCTTCACTATGAGCTGTGCTGGACAGGATGCCCAGAGAAGGAGACTTATCTGGAATGCCCATTGTTCTTCATGGCATTTTTCACTTTTCTTTCTCTTCCTGTATTTATTTTTTTTGTTGGTTGGCTGGTTGGTTGGTTGTTCACTTGGCCTTGAGTGCCTGAAATTGATGTGCTGCAGATCCCACAAAGCAGTCTCTGTGCCTGTGAGGCTCTCCCAGCTTTGTCATCCACTCCATAAGTAACTGAGTCTTGTTGGTTGTGCAAACATGAATAGGGACTGAAAGAAAAAAATTGTGATGTAATGTTACTACACAAATCATTTGGAGTTAAAAGTGTGTTAATCCTGAACCAGCGGTCATGAGTGAGAGGATGAGCAATGAAATAATCTTTTTATTTGAAGATTAGCTTAGAAAATAAGCATAAGAATTTGTTTTCTTTTCCTTACAGTTCTGGTCTGAGTTGAACAAAGACATTATATTTCATGTTAAAAAAATAAAGTTGTTCACACTTAGGTTCAGTCTGAGTGTCTCTAAGAGTGTTAACAGATTTAAAAAAACAACCAAAAAAACAAAAAAAAACAGTCCATATTTTAATCTTTCACTGAATATTTGAGTCACTGTTTTAATCAACAATTATATTAAAAAAACATGCTGTTTGTAAGAACACATGTGGGAAATAAAACTACAGCTAAAAGGAGAAAACATTTAACAGTAGAAAGAACTAATCTCTTGAAAAATGAACAAGCCACTAAGATGAATAAGTAAAAAAGCCACAAAAGAATACTCTGAAGAAGTAATCATATAGTACAGTGTAATAAGGATACTTTCTGATGATTATAAAAAGGAGTGTGAAAAATTCAACATCGAGATGTTAATTAAGCAAGAATGTGGTCGATAGGCATGTTTTTTACCAACAAAGTAAAAATTGGAACTGTTTTGAGAACTGAATCATAAAAGAAAAGCTGACTAGGAAATGACAAGTCTAATCTAAGAACCTGGCAGTATTCATAAATATTAAATTATAAGAAACAGAATTTTCAGTCTTATCTGAAAATCAGTTTTGTATCTATAGTAGAAAACAGTAACTTGTACAATAAAGAATCTTTTCACAATGAAGGAAATCAAGCAAGGTACAAATCCAAGATTCTTTAACTAAAAGCTTCAATTACAAGCTATCATATGTTGTAATGGTCCTTTCAATGTGCCTACATTAGTATTAAATGTCAGGGTGGATTTATTGGCATCTAGGGGAAATATAATATGATTTCCAATTGTTAGAACTAGCCAATGAAGAATGTAAGTCTTTGTCATGTAACAATAAAAATGTACATCACTTCAACACCTGCCATACACAACCATATGGATCATGTTTTCCTCCAGTCCAGATCATGTTAAAGGTGATATGGTGCAGAAAATAAGTTCAGTATTTCATGGTTCCATGTTAGCTCTGGGTTTTTTAGTGTTTGTTGTTTTGGTTTTTGGTTGGTTGGGGTTTTTTGGGGAGGTTTTTATTGTGGTTTTTTTTTGGTGTTTTTTGTTTTTTTTAATTATACCATCAAATACAGTAGTTAATTACTAATAAATTAAAGTAATGTTATTAATTATTATGATTTATCTGGGTATAATTGTGTGGTATAACTATAACTTTATACAGATAGCATTTAGTAATTACAAGCCCATGTAACCTTGACATAATTGTATAATGTAGAGGAAGACAGAATTCTTGAAAGTAGGGGTACTGGAGGCAGGTATAATATAATTAGAAAAGGGTCTCATGGTGATATAGGAGATCTAAGGGTAATAAAAAAAATCACCAAATATCAATTATTGATATTAAAAGCAATACAGACTTGCAGTTTATGTAAATCACTGAATATATGATAAGATTGAATTCTAATTAAGATTTTAATTAAATTAACAGTAAATTCCTGACTTTGCAAATAAGCTGTGGTCCTCATGCCCCACAGCAAGATTTTGAGTGTAACAGCTGACAGATATGACACATGTTCTATGGGATGTCCTCTTCTTTGAGCACTGTTTGCACCACAGCTGGAATATGCTTTTGTGTCTTACATGTTACTAACATCTGTGTTTAAGTAATTGGAACACTTTCTTGTCAATAAAGCCTCATGTCCAATGTTACTCTTCAGACTCACAATTACCAGGAGCTGTTAATTTCATCTGAATTTTTGTTTTAATTGTTTAGGGCTAAATCAACTTAAAACTGTCATTCACCAGTTTTTACACAGTTCTGGTTCTTATTTATTGTTTATCCTCATAGATGACTCTATGTCACAGAAGTACACTAGTCAGCAAACTTTTGTTCATAATTTCCCACTTTAAAGATGTTATGTGCATTTGAAGGTTTTTTTTTTGTTGGATCTTTTGCACAGACAAATTAATATGTGAATTTTGTTACCTAAATTAGACATATAAAATCTGATTATCTTAGATATAGATATTAATACTAAGCTCCCTTTAGAGCCAGGAAAGTGAAATTAGGATATAATTGATTCACTGACCTATGTTAAACATCTATATTAGGATGAGATGAAGTATTCTAGAAGTCCTTGTTTCTTTAAATTGATTATAAAGGCAGTGTAGGTAAGTAGTTGATGTCTACTTTTAATCAAATACATCCCATGCTTGCCAGTTATCCTTAGGTTTAACTGTAATCTTACAGAATTGTTTAGGTTGGAAAAGACCTTTAAGATCATTGAGCTGAGTCATTAACTTTACTAACCTAGCTCCACCAAGACCACTACTAAACCATGTCCCTAAGTACCATATCTCCTGGTCTCCAACTGTAGTTCCAGAAAGTCTTGAATCTCCCACAAGTTCTATATCATACATATAAGCACCACATGGGAGTCTGGAATAACTTTGAGTATCTTAACGCAAGATTAATATGTAGGTAACTTAATTTAGGGATTCAAACTAGACCCAAATATTATCTTCAGTGTCCAGAACAGTAGCATCAGCAGAAGTTGATAATTTACAAGTTCTCAGATTATGTTAGCAATTATTTTGGGAAAGTAAGTGCAATTCAATAGCAAACAGCTGATTAGTGGAAAACAGGGGTTTAAACCATTCTTTTTCTTTTTTCAATAATTCCTATGGAAATATCTTCAAATCCCTATGTTACAATTCTTTTTATTTGTTGCAAAGTGAGAAGCTGAACTAAATCTTTCATCCATATCTAATGCTTCCTTTGAACCCCTGAAAATTCTATAAGCTTTGCTCTGCTGCACATATTTTCATATAAAAGTTTAAATATGAAAATTCTATGTTATCTTCATTTTGAACTTCTGTTGTACAGTAAGAGGAAAGATATTGAAGGAAGCCATAAAAATTAAATATTCATTTATAAAATAAGAAGCTAAAGACCTTGCAAGATTTCCTTCCTATGAAAAACTTTGATAACAAAAGTGGGTAATACTTTCAAGTGGCCACTATGAGAGCAAAAGAAAAGCAATTTAAAATAAGGCAGGGACTGGAATTTCTGAAATGGTAGCAGAGGGATTAAAAACAGAAGGATTTAAAAGGTCTGTTTGACTAATAATTTAAACACGTTCTTTTAAAAATAATAATAATAAAAAAAAATCAGTTCAATGGAATTAAAAAAAATGTCCTAAGTGCTTCAGTCTTTCAGCTCATATTTAAAGAAGATAATGGGAGTCAACTTCTAGGTATTATTTTTGTTTCTAGGATAGACTGGCTATAATGTTAAACAAATACATTAGGGCCAGACTGCAGCCTTGTTGACAATGCTACTGTACAGGTCTAAATAACCTTCCAAAATAAAAAATATATATGTGAAAAGGTATGGACAAGAAAATGTCTCAGAGGCTTTGACGGAGCAGTCATCAGTAGTATGTGTTCTTGCTGGAATAGGAAAGCTAAACAGCATTTATCTCCTCCTGTATTTTTTCTTTTAAAAACATGTTCATAACCCATAGAATCATACTAAACATTCATTGTTTATTTGTCTTCAGGTTTTAAAAGATCTGTAAGTGCCTCAAGTACATTTTAGACAAGTGCAAGTTGAGAACTGGGATGTTGTCAGGTCATTTTTGTTGACACAAACTATGTAAGCAGTCATATCTCATTTACATATATTTTTACACTAAAATATATATGCAATTCTGTCCCACAATGCAATACAAGCAGAAGAGGCTTTTTCTTGCTTAGACATTCCACAATTTCCCTCAAAATTGTATATCCAAAAAATCATTTTTTTTGTTTCTACCAGTAAATATAATTGCTTGTTCTGTATTCATTTATTTTCTCAGTTCATTATCATTGTCATAAACAGATATCCTTTCATTCATTATTAGTCTCATAAAAAATGTTTTTGGCCAAATCTTTGTTTGGCTTTTATCCAAGGGCCTAAATACATTGGAAGAATGTTTCCTTTTTTCCTATTTTGCAATTCTTGAAAACATTCCTTCCATTCATCCCTGAAACTACCTGTTAAGTGACCCATTACTTTGATCCACTTGTGTAACATATGGTAGCCATTAACACTTTCCATTAGGCATTCCATTGCAGCTGATCCTAATGAAATGAAAAAGAGAATATTCAGACAAAATATTTAGATAAAATATTTGAGGAAAAAAAAAAGGTATGTCAGTGATTAGAGGTATAATTTATTTTTTTCTTAATATCAACAGATTTAATTTTCTACCTCACTTGTGCTCTGTTTTCTAAGTAGCTAACTAAAAGCACTAAAATAAGATAACCTGTCAGTGGATTTTTTAAAAAATAAATTAAAAATATATTTAAAAAATATAAAAGATCAAAGTGCTTCTGCTGCTCATCCTGCCACTGCTTGATGTATATATAGCAATAACTGCTTTGTTAGCTAATCCTAAATAGATCTCTAGGCCAAATGATGCTTGAATTTGCTGTCTTATGGTTATTCTCTGGAGCACAGTCTAAATGTTTTTACTATTACACTCTGTATTTACACCTCTAGCAATGTTCTCTTCAGAACTACCAACCTTTGTAATGTCTGTTTCAGCAGCTGTGTAAAAAAACTCCTCTAGAGTATTCCAGGAAGTAGTTTTGCTAATTCAGTATTTACCAATTTGTTCTGAGTCAATACTCAAATACTTCTTAGTGTGATATTTCAGCTTTTTATCATGGTGATATTTTAAGTGACATGTAAAAACAAACTGCAGGCAAGTATCATTCATTAATGTTCCAATAACACATTTTTGTTATAAGTGAGTTAACCCATTTTACTTAATAGATGTAAAATAAATAGTTTTGGTTTTTTTGTTTTTGTTTTGTTTTTTTAATGCAACACTTTTGTACCATTTCAGTAGGAAGAATAATTATTTACTTTCGGTCCTAAATTGTTGGGAGTAACTGTGTTGAAAAGAAGGTTAGGAGTATCTTTAAGCAACTAATTACTTTCTTTCTACTTGGTTCAGTGTATGCCTTTAGCTTGCTAAGAAGCCATCATTACTACTATACTGGCATAATGAACTATTGTGAAATTGTGAAAACATTTTTTGTGAAATTGTGAAAACAATTGTGAAATCACAATATCTTAACTTTTCCAGTCACCTGGAAAGCTGTTCAAGAATTATGAAGTCAAATGTATATTTATAGAAAACATGATGCATAATGACAATCTTTCCCCCATTCAAACAGGAAACTAAAGGCTCAGTTCACAAGTATCATAACCTAAGCATCTGTGCTTATGCCCCAAAATAACATTGTGACCAGATGGACAGAAGAACTCTGTCCTGGTGAGGCTCAGAATCATCACAGCTACCTTTTACATGCCTGTCTATGGATCTGAAATTCATTTATCTAAACTGGAACTGAATTGAACCTAGAGCAAATGGGAAGAGTTAGTTTACTTGGAATATGATTCACAACAACTGTTGTGAGGAAATATCTAGAACCTCAATATTGTATTCCTCATTCCCTGATTACTGAATAATCCATTATTGACTTCTTACTTATATCCAAACAGCAATGATAAAAGTCCTCTTCATCATAATCTCTGTTTCAAGTGTAGTTGTCACAACCAACATGAGTTTAGTGCAGCATAACATAGATGTCAACTCAGTCAGTAAAAGAGAACAGGTATTTTATATCACCTAACATAGCTATGTGTTATCTGTCCAAAAGCTGGTTCTGCTTCTACAATTTCAAACCCGACAGAGTCTCATATGAAGTAAACAATCTGAATAGTCTTGTTATCCATTCCTACTAATACATTTTAAGGTAGCTTTCAGTGTTTGTTTTTTTTTCCCTCATATTCTGACTTGTGAAATGCAAACAGTCTCTCCTTCCTTGATCAAAAGAAAACTGCTTCTTAATCAATAGCAAGAAGGTTTCTATTCAAGACATTACTTTCTTTACAAAACATATCTTTGTGGGTTATATGGATTTATTTCAGTATGCACCTCATGTTCCTAGTACACAGATTAGATTAGATTACTTCAATTGAGGAAAAAGACAAAAAAAAAAAAAAGAAAGAAATTGATTTTTTAAAAAAAGAGATTAAGGTAACTGATTGTTATAATGTTTATCCTTAAACATTTCTGTAATTGTAATACAGCCACATATTTGCATGCATACTGAGTGAAGCTTCACGTAAGCAATAAAGAATGTTTCGGGGAGATATAAAAAATGCTCTAGAGTTGAACGGCCAAATTCAGTTAGCTTGCTATCCAGTAGATAACCATTAGATAACTTAACAGGGAAAAAAAGTATTAACAGTCTCATTTTTAGATTGCCCAATGGTATGATCATGTCCAACTACAAAACTAAAAGGTAAAAGAGACTAGAAAACCTTTTAACAATGATGTTTATTGTCCATCACTGGAATTACCTATCCTGGAATCATGTTTCCAGAGTTACATTCTCCTTCTATCTCCCAGGTTTGTTCACTCAGAACATGCTTTCCATAGATTACAAATGTGCACTTAATGTTTACTATTTTCAAGTATATTAATAAATAGAAAATCTACTAAAAAAGTTGTTGAACACTGTCTGAAGACACTATTAATCAAGGTGAAGAAATGGTGAAAAAACTCTGAGATATTGACTTAGATCTAATTGACAACAATTTTTCCCTGTTCTTCCACTTACTTCCTAGCTATCATATCAGCTTTTGGTGTATTCATTCTGCAGTTACTGTTTCAGCAATTTACATTTATTTAGTCAAACATCATTTTTTAGACTGTGATTCTTGCAATGTAAAAAAAAATATTTCTCTATCTTTTCTCCACAGAGTTTAAGAACAAACTGATTTTGATTATTAAGGTACAAAAAACCCAAAACCCAATAAACCCTACCTTTGAATTAATTGACTCCATGGCCTTATTAGCTCTTAATTTCTGTATTACATTGTAAATTTCTTGACAGCAGCTCTCTCGAAAAATCCTGAAAACCTCAGATCATATTGCAGTACTGCTGTTTACATTTGACATGGAGTAATTTTAAAGGCTCCTCAGTTTTTCAAATGTCACATGCAATAAAAAAGACCAGAAGGCTGATAGATTTAGGAACCAGTTTCAAAAGCAAATCAGTCTTCTCTGTATCCTTCCTTTTCTTTGTTTAAATGTTGACAGCACAGATGTATTATTGGCAAATTCACATATCTCTAATTATCTTCTATTTCCAAGAATGAGAAAACTGTAAAACTATAGATTTGTTGTTTCTCCTTTCAGCATGAGCAATAAACCTCAAAGATCTGTGAGATTTGGCTGCCTTCACTCCTTGTTTCTCATATTTTATAAGTGGTAAATTTGAGAACAGGAAGAAAAAGAATAATAATTATTTTCAAGTAAAGAAAAAACAGAAAGAAATACATCTAACTGGTATAAGCTGTGGTTCTACATGGATGAGCTAACGAAAAGCAAGAAAATTAATACAATTCAGCTTAAATTTTTGTCCACTATCAACTAGAGTACATCTGCTGAAACCAATTGAACAGTATCAATGCAGGTCAAAAGACAAAACCTAACAATAGTAATTGTTTCCAGAATAAATTCTAGACTGGAGTAGATTCAAAGAAGAATCTGAAACAGAAAATGAAGGTTCAAACAGCAATATCCTTTAATTCTGGATTTTATACTCTGGATGCTCACTTAATATTTAATAGGACATCAGTATTCCTACATACTGTGCAGCCCAATTTTACAACTGTCAAGTCCCTGCATGTATTCATGAACTATTAGAGATTAGTGAGCTGAGGTATGAAAATGCAAATTTTGGAAGTGATATTTTCTGGAAGGCAGAAGGAATACTGGCAAAACACATTTTGTAAATGAGTTTGGTATTACAAACCAAAGACCTCTTATCACTAGTCAGGTGGAAAAAAAAAGTAAAACCGGAGGTAAAATAGATATGCCTAATAGAAAAATTATGTAAAGGGCTAGATCAAGTTTCCTTTGAAGTCACGATTTAAAAGACCAAATGGAACTGGGGTTTTAGAAGCATATTGGAAGCATCTTTCCAGCATCTCTCATGATACAATTATTAAATTTAATTAATTTATTTTTCTAAAATTGCACATAATAGCTAATAGAAGCAGCAGAACTTAGGATGATAAGCATTTTTATACATTGTATGTTGGCTGGTCATGACTGCTAATTTTATTTTGTTCATCTTTCTAAGGTAAATAAAAAACCCCCTCTTCTACCAAAACCCCCAGGTATTTCCTGCACAGACTGAGGGACATACTCCATGATGTTTGGTTTAATATTCAAGATGTTTTGAGCCACCTGTGAGGAGCAGAAAGTATGGGCTGCTCCACGAAGGCGAGGTTCCTGGGAGCCGAGGGTGGTTTGGGGCTGACTGGGCAGCAACTCATCAACAGTCACAAAGATTTGCTACCAGGGCAGAGATGGTAATGGTGACTGGAGTCAGCTGAAAGCCCAGTCAGTGATCACAGGGTAAATCCATGGTGACCAAGTAGGTCTGAGGCCAAGCTGGGAACTCAAGTCACTATGGCAAGGCTGATGTCAACAAGAAATAAGGCCTGTCACAGGATACTTCCAATGTAGCTCAGGCAAGGGCTGAGGGCCTGAGCCTAAATGCAACTTGTAGCTTAATAGGCAGAAGTTACACAGATAGAAACCCAGAGGAGGCATCTGACATCTCTCTCTGACTCTTTCTAGAAATGTATCTGTCTATATAGAGGTCTGATCCAAGTTCACACAGCTGCACTGTATCATAACTGGCTTTCAACATGAGCAGCCAAAACCTGGGGAAGAGGTTGCAAAGAATTATGGAAAAAGACAGTTACAGGCTGGTCAGGTCAGCTAGAGCCTCTTGGTGCACCCAGACTCTGACATAACCTTTTTATTATCCAAAAAAACAGAGGGTTATGTACTCTTAATTTATCCTTAGATAAATATGAGATAAAATTACTGAATTTTTGGTTTAATCAATTACTTCAGAAAATTTTAGCCTCAATAAACTAATTCAAATTTGATTCCAGGATTTCTGGCTTAGTTAATTTCCCTACAATTGCCATTATTTGGGTAGCAGAATGTTTCCACACCGATAAATTTCCTCAGGAAGAGGATTTTCTTCATACGCATATTCATATGTGTAACTTGTGTTTGTAAATACAAATTGTTGATGTGTGAAAGACTTCCAATGCAATATATTAAGTTGAGCTTTGCAGGTATCTGAAAATTGAGAATAGACAATGAAAGTCATAATCTGTGCGGAGTATCCAGAGATCAAAGAGGACAGTAAGACATTTCCCTGAAGAAATCAAGCCAAACTGTCACTAGCAGTAAAGCTGCTTGCTGTAATACATAGCCCTAGAGGGTTACATAATTTTACTACATAACTGTTAGCAATAATCCACTGAAAAATATTTTCAATAAAGCTGTTTATGTGGTCTGCTTCACAGCTTCTCAAAGTCCTTGACCTACAAGCCTTTAGCTGAAAATAACAAGAGTTATAACCCTGCTCTAGAATAACCCTCTAATAGAAAATATAAGTTTCAAACACTCTAGGATACATATACCAGGGAAAAGTGTTAGTTTAAATTAATTAAGCTAGTTAATTTTAAATTTAAATTAGTTTAAACTGAAGCTTGATCTTAATCTCAAAGTATATAGCTTTGTTTTTGTAAGAACAGATGAAATTGCTTACAGAAAATAAATTCTTCAAAATAACTTTAAGCCCAGATCTAATAAAACATTTGAAGCCCTGATACATTTATTTAAATGATAGAAACACAGACTGTGAAGAAGGCTGGTTGCCACTGCCTTCAGTGTTGAGCTTTCAGTGAAAGGCACAGGTCCTTATTTGTGAACCACTACATGGCTATTCCATTTCTAAAAGGACTTTGTTGTTGCTATAAAGAGATGCAGCAAATACATGCATATGCTTAACTGTCTTTTTTTTCCTAACTCAGCCTTTTTATTTAACCATGAGAGAAGTGGTGAGTGACTGTATTTATCTCAGCCCACAAGTTTTTTTCACTTTTGCCCTTTCGATTCTGTCCTCCATCCCACTGGAGTGAGTGAGCAACTGAGTCGGGGTGTATCTGCTGGCTAGGGACAACTTGCCAATTAAAGTTGGTTTGGTTTCTTTTGTGTTTTGTTTTGTTTTTTTTTTATTATGGATTTGTTTGTGAGAGTCAATGTATATTTCTACATGCATTTACAGAATTACATAACTATAAATCACCAAACATTATTGCAGGACTTGATATTAAAAATGGTGATTTTTAAGTGAAAAAATGTTGATTTAATTTCTTCATCCTTGTACACTGATTTTCCCTTTATGAGATTATTTGTGAAACAGCCTCCCATTGGTAAAAAGGGAGAAAATGACAAAGAGGAAGTGCACATCAGAAGATACCTGAAGGGGGGAAAGAAATGAAGTCTTAAGCATCTTATGGTGACATTTAGATCACATGTGTCATTACAGGAGGTAGAAACACATTTTAGAAAGTAACAAAATAGCACCTAAGAGTTTCAAGATAAAAACTTTCCCTGTGAAGAACTTCAAGACTATCTTGAAACTAGTCTGAGAAGATTCCCCAAATCAAGATTCCTAAAATGAATTGTGGGATAAACAGGACTTGTATTCTTGGCAGATAATTTTGACTGTTAAATTTCAAATAATAAGAGACCCTATGAAAGATGCAGAGAATCTACCTCTGGAGACTACTATTCTTGTTGCTAGATAAAGCTGAGTGTCAGAACAAGCCTAAAACAACAGATGTATTCCAGGCAGCCAAAACAAGATAGATAAGGAGAGAAGAAGCATACAGGAAAAAGATATACAGCATAGGCAATGTTTCAGCAAGGATATCGTCTCCTCACTTACACATCCTGGGTATGCAATTTTTTGCATTTGAGTTCAGTCAAGTTTCCCTATCCAGTCAACCTGGATTCCTGTTGCACCAGCTTGACTTTCTGCCCTGTGGTATGGACCATTCTTGTGCTTGAAGGAGGCTGTCCAGGATCCTTCCTTGACCGCTTTACTCTTCAGGGCAGCTTCTCACAGAAAATGCTAACCATATTCATGAACAAAATGAAACCTGCATTCTTCAAGCCCAAGTTTGCAATTCTGTTTTTCATTTAGTTAACGTCTCTCAGTAGCTAAAATACCACCATTAAAAAGCCAAGCCTGTCATCAACCTTAATATTCCCAACATTTTTTGTCTCATTCAAGAGTGTCAAAGTTCTCATTTAATCAACTTGTTAATCATCAGCATCAAACAATTTTTTGTGACATTCTCCAGAAATCACTAGGATTGCTTATATTCCTTTCCAGAAAGGGCTGTGGTGATCAAAGTCTCCCATGAGAACCAGGACTTGTAACCAGCTTTACTTCATCACTCCAGACTGCTTTCCTTCCCCTACTTTGTTACCTCCTGATTACACTCAGTCCCTTTGGTGAGGCAACTAGTGGAGCAGTGTGTGTGTGTTCAAGAGGGTATGTTTAGTACACAGCATTTTTTCTCTGCTTTTCTTTTCATGCTTATCATCTGCTCCAGCACAGGCTCTCTGCAGGCTGACGTTCCTTCAGGAATATCCATATACTCAGGTGGGGGTGCCTCCATGGGCTGCAGTGTGGATGTCTGCTCCACTGTGAAGCGCCTCCCATTCTGACCCTGGTGCTTCCTCTGCTGTTCTGTCACTTTTTTTGTCCCCTCTTTTTCTGATGTTTTTCTTTTTCCCTGTCTAAAACATGTTTTCCCTGGGGCACCACCATCTCACCTGAGGGGCTCAGCCATGCTTTGTAGTGGGTCCATTTGAGGTGGCGGAAACCAGCTGTACCCATCATGGAACAGCCCCAGCCTCTTCTCACAGAGGCTACCCCTTCAGGAACTCCAGTGCCAGAACCTGGGCACCTACACACAGTACATCAGAAAAAATTGACAGTACGAGTGAAAGTCAAAATAGTAGCTACCAGTATTTCTTGGAGCTCAGATAGAAGGTAACATAGGGAGTATTGGGCTCAACACTGATAAGTGGGTATGTGTACTGAAATGGAAAAAGGAAAATATGCTTCGGTCTCGTACATAAGGCTGGATTTTGACAAATGCTAATACTACTCATACAGACAGATTTAAAGGATTTTTTAAAAACCTAAAAGTAAAACTAATAAAAATTTGATACTTGGGACTTTACTAAGCACTAACCCACACTGAGAATAGCTGTGCAAATACACATGAAAGACAATTAATACGTGAGCAAGTAATACAGGCTAGGGGAAAATTTTTCAAACTCTGTACTAGACTGTACATTAAAGATATAAAATTCAGAACTTGGCAACTTTTAAATTCAACTTATGAACATTTATGCCCTCTTCTGAACATTGTGGTTGTTTTTATGATTGCTTGAAAAGAAAGCTGGAGGAAAAATGTACAAACAGATTGCCTGATTAGATGTGGAAACATATGGTGGAGGAAAACAGTGTGCTGGTCTGGAGGTGAGGAATACAGATATGACAAATTCACTATTCCCTAAACTCCAAATATGTTACCTAGTTTTTTGGCTTCTCTCAGGCTCTTTCGTGGTCTATGTGTTTAACATCTTATGTGTGACACAGTGAAGATGGAACTCCTAAGCCAAGGGGTTTTAAGGGTAAGAGGAAAGCAAAACAGAATAAATAACAAAAATTATACAAGAACTGTTTTATTTTGTTTAGTTATATTTTGGGTTTGTTAGGTACAAAAAACCACTGATATCCTCTTGAAAACCTAGCAGATGCAAATTTCAAAAAGTAACTGGAGAGTAAGGAGAATTATAGAACACAAAGGTGCCTGTTCTTCTTTAAAACCTTTGTTTGAAAACAAACCAAAACAAAAACAAACTGAGATATAAATATATTTTCATTTGAAAGGGACTTGCCTTGTGTTTGAACCCTAGTGGGGAAGACAGACTCAGAATGAAAATGAAATGAGCTTATCATGCCGTTATGATATGTACAAATCGACAAAAAACTCTGTCATAGGAACTCAAGACTTTTGAACCAATCACATTTCATTGTTTCTTATTGTTTGTTATCCAAAATCATTACTCCTAAAGTGTCACTCTAATAAATATTTTCCCTAATTCTCCTTTTTTTTTTTTTTTCCCGAATCAGCTAAATTCAGTGTGGTGTTGGCAAAGCAAAAAAACTGGTAAGTACATATATGGAGGAAATAAAATGAATGTTAGAGAAACAAAAAAAAATAAGTTATATTCGGTTCTGTAGATATAAATTCTGTTAATGGAATAAGAAGTTACAAGAGCTGATGTTTGAAATTGTCTCCCAAATCACACTTTCCCCTTTACTTTAAGATCATCACAGATTCCAAAAAAAACCCAAAACAGTCACAGTATCTGGCTCCATCTATTTAAATAACTAATTTTCTCTTGCTCTTCCAGGTCTCTGATACCTGTCTGTAGACTCTATATTCCTAAAAATGTTCTTTATAGGGAAGAAGCAGAAAAGTTTAACACTGATATAGTAATATCTGCAATGTAAAGAAAATTCTGAGATGCATATATTGTCAGCTTCAGAACTTCATCCTTTTTGCTTTATAGTGGTTGCCATCAAGGTATTTTCTTTTTTCTAAATATTAATGGCTATGTGTTGTATTCCATTTCGCCTAGGAAAACACTCCAAACACCACTTCTTTACACTTGTGTGACTTGTAACACAGAGTGTTCTGACTAATAGTATCTGTCCTGATGCCCTTACAGTATCTTCAACAGTGTGTCTTTAACAACTGCCATATGCATGTAGAACATTTATTCTATTATTCCACTACACAGATATACTTTAGCTAGAGACCTACCTATGATATCACCTCAGTATCCAGATACAAAGTTCAGAACCCTGTACTTCTTTTCTTCTAACATCTTACTTCTCCACTTCTGATATCTCTGTCTTAAGCAGGTTTTCAGGTTGTTCACCTTCCTGCCCTTCCCCCCGGGGTTACCTCAGCCTAACCATCTGATAACCAGCATCTCACATGTCATTTTCACAGAGGAGACATGGTATTTACAAGCACACTGCTTTCAAAAGGAAGGGTTTGCTTAGCCTCAGTCTGCCTTCTGAGCAATAAGATCAGTTGGCATCAAGCCAGCCTGAGCATCATTATAAACAAGTATTCTGTCTGTGCAATAAGGTTTATGAAAAAGGCATAATGTTGGTGCACACATAGGTAGGATTAAATCAAGAATAATTAGATGCTTCAGAGGAAAACATAAAAAGAATAAAGTGAGCAACATGCAGGCAGGAACAAAATAAAAGTCTCAAAGGAAGATGTGTAAGTAAACTTTAATTATTTGATGTTTCCTATGGGCTAAGAACTAGTCCCTGTGCTGTTATATTAACTTAGTTTTTAATCTGTGGATATCCAAGTTCACAAGAAAATGTTAGATCTGCACTGCAGGGATAGTTATGCCTCATTAAGACTAGCTATGTTCAACAATGTCTTAAATAAAGGGCTTAGGATCTGTTTTGCACCAGGAGGTGCTGGTTTGTTATAATCCCAGTAGAAAGGCACCTAGACTTTATAAGGTAACATTAAAATTTAAAATTTAAAAATGCAATATATTAGAGTTTACAGTAGTACAGATAGTTTTATGTCCCTTTAGATGTTGGAAGCCCTTCCCTTACAAGGAAACAACTCTTTTAGCATCTCTACAGTCAAAACAGAAATTATTTTCTCATGAGAACTTCTTGCTGCACCATTAGATAAAGGCAAGATGGAGATGACTGAAGGTTCACCTGTTAGAATGAGCTGGCTGAGGTTATTTCTTAGGAAAGGGATTTGTGCAGCACAGCATAGACTTGAAGGTCACACTGTACATGGAGCACTGCACAGCATAGGCCTGATCCTGCTCAGATTAACTGTACTGTGTATCACTAACTCCTCAATGTACAACAAACTTCTAGTTAGGACCACAACAGGATCAAAGGAAAACAAAATTCTGAGAATGGTCTGAAAGTAAATCACCATTTGTTGATGTTCTTAATAAGGGTAGATAATGAACGTAGAAGAGAGAGGGGGATTTCTTTTGGTTCATCCTTATCTCCAAACAGTAGTTTGATTTCTAAGCAACAAGAACATGCTTATTACAAATTCAGGATGACAAATTTATAAGCTGTATCTGCTGCTAGACACTGTTTGATGTGAAATATGTCAGTTGCAATCAGGTTGTTCAGACACTGTTATTTCAGCCAGAAAGGCAACTGATATCTGATTTACCAACCCAACTAAGTTAAACATTGTATCAAAATAAACCACAGGATTATTTTCTCCTACAATATTTATTTTTATTTCTTTTCAGTGAGAAGATTATCTCTTCTATTGGCCACTTTATTATAGTGTTGCAATTGCAAATTTACCTGTTACTGGCAGAACTAGAATATAATTGCAGCAGGGGATATTCAGATTGGACATTAGGAAAAATTTTTTCACCATAAGGGTTATTAGATATTGGAATAGGTTTCTCAGGGATGTGGTGGATTCACCGTCCCTGGAGGTGTTCAAGAGGCATCTGGATGTGGCGCTGGGTGATATGGTTTAGTGGTGATGTAGGCAGGTGGTTGGACTGGAGGATCTTGAAGGTGTCTTCCAACCTCTATGATTCTATGATTCTATGATTCTATATAATTTGCAAATAAATCTTTGAATTACACTACATTTTAAATGGATTTGATTAAAAATACATTTCTTGTATGCAGAAAACATTGGATTAGAAATGGAAGATTCCTAGTTAACCAAGAGTGGTTCACATTAATGTTATTTGTAAAGGTAAAATACTTCTGCCAGTTCTTTCCATTGTATTTATTTTATCTGTTCAGGAGTTTATAGATATAACCTTAGATACAGTAATCATAACTCAGAGATTTTCTTGAGAAGATAACCTATGACTACTATGAAATTTTTAGGTTCCCTTTGTTTTGTATAAGATAGTTATGATTGTCTTCTTGGACAAACCTTTCACTTGATTGTATTAAAATACAGTTAATTGAATAACAACTTACTATTTAGGAACTCAAATCACTCCTTAGCCATAACCTCCTCCTCCTTATGTTACTTTGCTGATCTTTCTGTTTTCTAGTGAGAAAAGGCTGAGAGAGCTGAGACTGTTCAGCCTGGAGAAGAGAAGGCTTGGGGTTCTCATCAGTGTGTATAAATATCTGAGGGGAGGGTGCGAAGAAGATGAAGCCGGACACTTTTCAGTTGTGTCCAATGACAGGACCAGAGGTAACAGGCACAAAATGAGACGCAGGAAAAACATGTTCCATCTGAACATTAGGAAACACTTTTTTACTATGAGGGTGACAGAGCACTGGAACAGGTTGCCCAGGGAGATTGGGAGTCTCCATCCTTGAAGATCTTCAAAACCAGCTCTAGGGTGGCCCAGCTTGAAAAGGGGATGTTGGACTAGATGACCCTCTAGAAGCCCCTTCTAACCTCAATTATTCTGTGACTCTGTGACAAATAATAATTAGAATCAGTATTTAATTATACTTCTGTTATACAATTTGATTTTATCTCATATACTACATGTGTACTGGCTTTTCCTGTATATAAGGTGTGCTTCCTCCATGCCCGTAAATAGTTTTTTTGAGAATAATAAAGGACGTTTGTGGTTTGATGTAGGGTTTCAATTCTTTTACTGTTCCTTGATGATATTAGGTCAAAAACTCTTTTTCTGTTTTTCTCTGTTGCTCACACCAGTCACTCATCAGAAGTTCCTAAATCCTATGCAACACTCATATCCTCTATCTAGTCAGGAGCTTTATCTTGTCTACAAAAGGAAGTTGAGCCTCAATTTGTATTGTCTTCTACTTGCTATGGTCTTCAGATAGTTGTTCATCTACTGGATGTTATGACTAAATTAAAAAGCATTTGTTTAAGAAACAAAGAGAGTAATATTGTTTCACTGCTTGGCCTTTATGATATCCTAAAACTCCAGGATTTCACATAGTCATTATATGTCTTCAGTCTACTCAAGCTGAAGAGGAACCTGGAATACTGTTTAAAGAAAGCTCTTTTTAAAAAGAATAAGGGGAGCTGAGGTTGGATATAAGGAGAAAAAAAATCACCAGAAAGATAATTAAGCCCAGGGACTTTTTCCCAAGACCTGACTTGAAAAAAAGCACTGAGGAAAGTGGCCTGAGTTCAATGCCCATGCTTTGAGTAGGACTTTGGTGTGGGTCCCAATATCCCTCAAAACTTAAATGAATTTTTGACTCTCTAATGGCATTACTCATTTCATTTTGTTTAAGAAAACCATTTTTTATCAACATAGTGTTTTGTGTTTTTTTCTTTATTGTGTTTTTCCTCAGTGCTAGTAATTTCCCTAATATTTCATTCTTTATTATCAGAGATGGAAAACTCAAATGAAAGTCATAACTGAGATTTCTTAAAAAAGGTTAATACATTTCTATTTGATCTTGAACATAACATACTCTTTTAACTGAATCAAGCTGTGGAAAATAGTGTATACGAAGAGATTGTTCTTGAATTTTCTATATAGCTAGCTTATACATAGCTGGCTTCTATATAACTAACCTTCTTTGTAGCCCTTCTGTATAGCTAGCTCAATATAATATTACTGAGTTTACTCGATAAGAAATCTTTAACTAGAATTTCATGTAAGTGTAAAAAATAAAGTATATTAGATATGACATGTTTCAACAAAGCATTCAATATTAGAGTGATCATTCCCAAAGCAATGTTTCCCACGCCAAAAAAAAAACTTAATTTGTACCCAAAATATATTTTATCATTCCTCTTTTGCATTTACAGATGGTTTAACAGCAGCAGTTTTTATAGTGCATATTATTTCTGCGTCACAGAGCAGATACCAGTCTTTCAGCCACACTTTCTAAATTCTGGGGATAGATTTCTAGCACAGACTTACAGTTCATAAATACAGGTTGAGCTGATTTCTGATTTCATTTGAGAGTTGTAATTCATTTCATTTGAAAGTTGTAATTCATAGAACATAATTTCTAAAAAAAAAAAAAAGCTACTGGGTAGTGACTTGTGATAGCTTTGTGATATTGGAAGTTTTTTAACCTATTTTTCTCTGAAAGAGAGCCTGTAGATAAAGGATACAGGATATACTGAATTTTGAGCCAACTTACATTATTTTCAATCTAAAATCAATAGAGTTCCTGAGATAATATTCTGAAACCTCACAGACTAAAAAAGTTTTGCTACAGTGGTTTGAGGCAATTACAATTTTTTGAGGGTATGCAGCAAACCATCAAACGATAAGACTTGAATCACATTTTAACAAGTTAAAAAATGACTGGTTTTTAGCTTTAACTCACCTCCTCTACTTTCTAACCCTCAAGTTGCAGGCTTACGATTCCCAAACTGTATTAGTTACTTTTGTCTACTCCCACTATAAACTCTCATGGTAAGCCTGTGTTCATTGCAAAGATGATTCTAACTTCACACTGGAAAAGTATTTCTTGAAGAAGGGAAAAATATCCAAAATATAATATCTAAAACTTCCACCAGTCTTTCAAGGAAATCCTTACATCCCAACTATTTCAATGTAAACATCAACTTCTCTTGGAGAGTAAGACCACAATATTTAAGTCCATCAGATATTTTAAAAATATCTTGTGTTTCTTAAGCTTCCTCCTCTCTCTGCAAAATTAATAAAAATATGCCTTGTACAAATATAAGCCCAATCTGTGAAAGTCATAGAATCATAGAATCATCAAGGTTGGAAGACACCTTCAAGATCATCTAGTCCAACTGCTTACATATATTACCACTAAACGGTACTACCCAGCACCACATCCAGACACATCGTGAACACTTCCAGGGATGGTGACCACCTCCCTGGACAACCTATTCCAATACCTAATCACCCCTACAGTGAAAAAAAAATAATTCCTAATGTCCAATCTAAATCTCCCCTGATGCAATTTAAAACCATTTCCTCTCATCTTTTCACTACGGGCACGGTAGAAGAGACCAACCGCTGCCTTACTACAACCTTATTTGAGGTAGTTGTACAGAGCGATGAGGTCCTCCTTGAGCCTCCTCTTCTCCAGACTGAACAACCCCAGCTCCCTCAGTCGTTCCTGTGACAAAATTTCCAGTCCCTTCACCAACTTTGTTGTCCTTCTCTGGACACGCTCCAGCACCTCAATGTCATTTTTGAAGTGAGAGGCCCAAAACTGAACACAGTACTTGAGGTGTGGCCCTCACCAGTGCTGAGTACAACAGGACAATCACTTCTCTACTCTTGCTGGCCACACTGTTCTTGATGCAGGCCAAGATGCCATTGGCCTTCTTGGCCACATGGGCACACTGCTGACTCATATCCAGTCAGCTGTCAACCAGCACTCCCAAGTCCCTTCCTGCTGAGCAGCTTTCCAGCCACTCTTCTGTGAGCCTGTATCAGTGCCTGGGGTTGTTGTGGCCCAAATGCAGAAAGCAGCACTTGACCTTATAAAATCTCATGCCATTGGCCTCTGCCCATCGATCCAGCCTGTCCAGACCTCTCTGCAGTCTTCCTACCCTCAAAGAGAGCAATACTTCCACCCTGTCCCATAAAAGGTAAAAGCCTCTGCAGAAGGCTGGAGGAAAGCCCTCCTGTTGAGTCACAAGATTCAGACCAGATCCCCTTGCATTCTAAACTCCTTCTCAGAGAGGAGTCTAGGTGTAGCTGGATCTAGTCCTAGTCCCAGTCTTGGTCGATGGTTTATATCTAAAGGGTTATGTGTGTGTGTACAGCCACCTGTCAGAGTCAATGTTTGCTTCTTTCAGAGTCTCACAAAGGACTTGCACTGAAACAGGTTCAGAGACAACTTTGTCTGTCTCAGAGTCCCACCCAGGACTTGCACTGAAACAGATGCACAAATGTGTAAAAATGGAGTTTATTAACGTGACAGATATAACAAGTTCAGAATTGTCTAAACTACATAAATTGTCTAAAATTGCATAAATTGTCTAAACTGCATAAATGCACTAACTGCACAAGCATTACTAAGTGAAGTTAATATTGCTAGCAACAAATAATAATAATACAACCTGGGGATACTTCCACCCAGAAGGTGAAATTCATGGCACTTAGCCAGAGAAGCATCGCTGCCTGGGTTGGATGAAGAGAACACAGCCCGTTGACTGGTCCATCTGTCTTTCAGTTCTCCTCTCTCCCTCAATGATCTTTTTCTCAGCTTTTTATCCCCAAAGCTACGAGGTTCCCACCCTCGGGTGACACGTAGTATGATTTGGGTGGAGAGACGAGTGCTACAGTCATACATGTATAACATCTTCACTAAAATCTTCATTAGCATAGACGGGGGTGTCAACTTTTTGCAGGTAATGAGGAAAAACTCTACCCTTTGGACAACATGGCTCCTTGAAACAAAGGACTGCTATCAGTTAATGAAGTCAAGGACTGTTATCAGTTTACCTTACTAGCCAGAGCAGGAATGCTTACCTTCACAGAGCCCCTTGCTGAGGAAGCATCCTGTGCTAAACAAGAGACACTTATCACTCCCCCGGGTCCACAAGATTTTGTAAGATCATCCTTTGTGGGTTCTTTGTATACAGGGCTGTCCTGATATTTCCTGAAATTCCACAAACCTAACTTAGTGTCATCTGCAAACTTACTGAGGGTACACTCAATCCCCTCATCTAGGTCATCAATAGATATTAAACAGAACTGGCCCCAACACCAAGCCCTGAGGAACACCACTAGTAGCCGGCCACCAACAGGATTTAGTTCCATTAACCACAACTCTCTGGGCCTGTCCTTTCAACCAGTTTTTCACCCAGTGAAGAGTATACCTATCCAAGTCACAGGCAGCCAGTTTTCTTAGGAGAATGCTGTGGGTGACAGTGTCAAATACTTTACTGAAGTCTAGATAAACCCCATCCACAGCCTTTCCCTCATCTACGAAGTGGGTGACTTTGTCATAGAGTGGGATCAGGTTGGTCAAACAGGACTTTCCTTTCACAAACCCATGTTGGCTGGGTCTGGTCCCCTGATTGTCCTGTTCTTTAGCCAGCTCCCTCATTATCCCGGGGTGGATTCCATCTGGGCCCACAGACTTGTGGGTGTCCAGTTGACATAGGACTTCAATAACCATTTCTTCATGAATTATTATGAGCCTTGCTCACCTCCCCATCCCTAACTTCTATCTCTGGAAGCTGGGTGTTCTGAACACAACTGCCAAGACTGAGGCAAAGAATGCATGAAGTACCTCAGCCTTTTTCTTATCCCCTGACACTATGCTACACTCTGCATTCAGCAAGGGTTGGAGGCTCTCCTTGACCCTCCTTTTGCTACTAACATTATTTATAGAAACTTCTTTTATTGTCTTTGACTACATAGGCCAAATTGAGTTCCAGCTGGGCTTTGGACATTCTGATTTTCTCTCTATAAAAATATAGAAAATAATTTGCATAGTTTAGCAGCACCTGCTAATGTAAGATTGGGGTATAAGAGCACAGATCTAATTCTGCAGTGTCATAGAAGAATATTGCAGTCTTGGGACCTGTAGGTAGAAAAGGTAAACTATTCCTCAGAGAGAATTCTTCAGTCACATGTAAGACTATAATAATTAAAATGAATACTTGAACTTAATTGGGGGCAGGCACATTGACTTGATGTGCCTGTTGTTGTTAAAAAGACAAATAATGGGATTTAAAGTGAATTCAGGTCATTTGCACAATTTCACACTGCAATCCACAGACAGAAAAAGGCATGCATATGATCTGTCATTGTAATTATTTTGAGAAAAGTGAATCACAGGGATAATCTTAATGAGTGATAGAGAGTAGTGACTAATTCTTCATACTCAAGGCTGAGCACCAATCCCCAGTGTCACCTAAAAGACAATGATTATCATATGGATACAAACAGTAATTAGTCAAAACTTGTGTGTAGTAGCCCCATATACACCCTCCACACCCAAACGCAGACATTCAGGTTGTATAGCTGAATTTATAAAAACTATAACCTTATACATAGAAAGTCTGAAATGTCGACCTCACCCTGACAGATCTAAAAAAACATTAATGACACAAAATTAGGGTAATAGTTCATTAAGCTATTTATTATCATGAGAGGATTCCAAATAGCTGTGTTCAAATGACAGTACTGTACTGGGGGCAGGTGCCCAGGTGCTGGTAGCAGGGGAGGTTGCAGGGGTTGTCTTTGTGAGGAGAGGCTGGGAATGTCCCATTCCAGGCTAGTTGGTTCCAGCTGGCTCCAATGCACCCATGCAGGGGAACAGCTGAGCCCCTCAGCCAAGCTGGTGGTGCCTCTATGGAAATATATTCAACAAAGAGCAAAAAATGGTGGACAGGCAGAGGAGGAAGAAAAAAAGAAAGAAAAGAAAGAAAAAGAAAGAAAAAGAAAAAAGAAAAAAGAAAAAAGAAAAAGAGAAAAAGGAGAGAAATAAGAGAAGGAACACCAAGGTTAGAAGAGGAAGAGGTACTTTGTAACAGAAAAGATATCCCTTGCAGTCCATGGAGGACCATGCTGGAGCAGATAACCACACTGCAGCCAATGGAGAACTCTAGGCCCCAGCAGATGGCTGTTCCCAAAGAAACTGCAGCCTGTAGAGTGCCCATGCTGGATCAGGGCAAAAAGAGGGAGAAGTAAGAAATAACAGAAAGTAATCACTATGTACTGATCATAAACCACCCAGCACAGGTTTAGATGAGTCTGAAGTGAAAGGGAGAAGGAAAGACATAGTTTGAATATTTGTCTTTTTGTTTCCCACAGGCCAAAATTACTGATTACAAAGTGTAGAAAGAGCAACAAATACTTCATATAAATCTATGTCCACATTTAAGCTGTAGATCAAGACATTTTGGAGATAGAAAGAAAACTTGATATGAACAGAATCAAAGGAAAACTTTTGCATGTGGAAGAAAGCACCCAAATTAGACTCTTGCATTGTAAAACATTACATTAAAAAACTTGAATGGTCAGCCCTGTGCTTGCATGAAACCTTTGACAGCTTCAAAACTGAATGAAATAGTATAAGAAACCTGCTAATCTGAATGTATACATCATACAATCATGTGTGTTTGTGCATGTGTATGCGTAGATGAATGGATGGATGATTCATTTTTATTTCTGTACATTTTTTCTAAATTGTTTCTCATTGTGCTTTCACTTGGACTCTGTAGACACACTATGCTTTATTTTTATCCTCATATTGATTTGCTTCAAGCTTAATTTTCAGAGTTATAGGTCCTCAAATAAGGTCTTTGAGAAGTACTTTTTTATACTGTTTTCAAGAATGAAGGAATTCTAAGGTATATCTTCTGCACCATCACCATAAGCAGTGTTATAGTTAAATTTTCAAGAGTATGCATGTGAATATGAACTAACACTCCTCTGTAAACTGTAGCAAGGGACAGAAACTTGTTTACTTTCAATAGGACATGAAGTTGTGCCAAAAATTCATTCTTAAGCTGCTTGAACTCAAAGATCTATGTTTTTATACCGTTAGAAGGATTCGTACACATTAGTCCCAGATCAAATAACAGATTCCAAACATTTTTTAAGCACAATTCAGGAGCTAGCATGATGCAATGACCATTTTCAATGAATTGTTTGATGGAGACCACCATTTTGGGAAGCTGAGAGAGTTCAATAGTATGGATACAGGTCATTTTAGGCCAGCTGTTCTCGGTACTGTGAAACAATTCACTACAGCTCAAGGTTCTGGCTATGTTTATAACAGAGGACAATAGTCAAGATCTAGCAAGTTAGTTAAAGAACATTATTGTTGGTATCAATTCAGTTTTTCCTTAGCCAGCTGTAAGCTTTGTCTCTTGATCAGCTTAAAATCAAGCAGCAAATTGAGCAAGAGTTGTTAATAATCCTTAGAAATCTAGAGACAGTATAAATATAAGACTCTGGCTTCTGCGACCAGAACCTTTAGTGTCTCCTTTTTCTGTTATCCAAGTGGAATGTATGACACATAGCCATCATAGCTGATTTCTTCTCATCCAGGGTTCAAGTTTTGTGATGAAGAATGAAGACTTGATGCAAATAGAGCTAAAGGAACATTTATATGGGACTTACATTTGTTACATGGAAGCATGAAACAAAAATCTAGATCTTCCACTACAAAAACTGTTTTGAATATGGACATCTTGGGAAAAATCTGGATACTCTTGGATTTGAGCTATTGATCAACAGTTTGTAGCTTATTCGAAAAAATATACAGCATGTAAACTATTTCTAGGACTTAGCGAGAACACTGGTACTGTTGAGAATTGCATGTCATACATCTGTTATCCTGACTACATTTGCCAGTATTCTGATCATGTTGTAGTATCTTCTCATCTTGATAATGATACTTTTCATCTAGGTAACAGTGTTCACTTCAAGTGTGTGTATATTTTTTGTCATCACATTATTCACTAAATGTTTTCAACTTTACTACCATTCTCTGCTCCTAATTGAATATATTTGAGGTTTCAGATTTATGTTGGCTTTTCTGCCATTTGTTCTCTTTTCCTTTTAAGTTGTGGTTCATACCAGTCAGTTGATCCCAACCAGGTAAAGCTGTGTTCATTGTAATGATCTCTTTTTGTTTCCTTCCAGTATCTAAAATCCTAGAATTATTTTAACTTGAAGAATGCTTAATAATTTTCAACTGCTGCAATAATAAAATTTATTTGCCTCTGTCTTAACAGTGAATCTCTCAATATATAGACCTGACCTTTTAGTCCACTTAAAATCTGCATTTCTAATCTACCTGATCATGCTTCTGGGTGTATTACTTCTTGACTCGATTGTGGAGCTAGGATGAAGTGAGTTTGTTGCAAAAGTGTCATTATAAACTGTGAAAATTATTAACTCAGATAACCTTTGTCCAAATTAAGTTCAAATAAGTTCAAAGGGGCAACTACAAACTGTGGAGCCCAAATGCAAAATAAAACCACAAACATTTATTTTTTAGAAAATGTGTTCACCGAATGGTATGAAGACACTATAGTAACCAGGACAGCCTGCTAGCTTTGCAGTCTCTTCACTACAGGTCTAGGATTGGTCAACCATTGGAAACAAAGCCGTCTCCTTTATACTAAGGAAGGTGTGTCAGGCAGCCCTTGGATCCCTTGCTGTCTTTGCTGCTCTGGTAGACATTTATTAGATACCTCTCCTACTTCCCCTTCACTACTACTTTATGAGATATTGTCCTCCAGCATAGGCTTTAATTAATCCCTCCAGGACTGTACCATAAATTAAGAGTCAAGTTATATCAGAAAATGTCCAGTTAATTATTTTAGAGTCCTTTTAACACAACATGCTACCATTTTTATAGGAAATTGCAAACTTGGATGAATAAAAAAAAAATCCCCTCTGAAAATGAAAAATGAGAACCTGCATCATTTTATTATCCATGTAAGGGAGGTGAATTTTCTCTTTAGGATAACACAGTCACCCACATCATGTTACAAAAGATTTTATATATTGACAGGAAGATACAGAAAAGAAGGAAATCAACCCTTGTTAAGATTAGTACATTAGTATAAATTTGGCTATTTTTTCACAAGACATCCCATCAGAAAAAGAATACTGTTTGCTGAGAAGGCAAAGGCAGCCCTGTACAATCCCTCTGTTGTACAGCCAAGCAGTTAAAATCTGGTGGAAATCTCCCTTGAGTAGTTATATACAGATCTTTGTGTGTGTTGGGGTTTTTTGTTTGTTTTTTTTGTTTGTTTTGTTTTGTCTTGATGATTTATGAATATGGCCACATTTTCAATTCTTACTGGGCTTCACCAGTTCTTTACAGAAATGTGTAAATAGGACTTTCTGAACAGCAGGATTTTTTGATTGTTTTTTTTTTGTCAGAGTTGCTATACTTTAACAAATTCTGCTGCTATTTGCATTCAAGTACCTGAAAAGACTATGACCACTCCTGTGTGTTCAGAATTCTAAAAGATATTATTAAAGTAATATACAGCAATGTGTATTATGTGCCACAATATTGACAGAATAATGCTACCTAGAGTGAAAATAATTTTAGCATGGTCAGATTTTTTTGACTGGCAATGCATTATCTCACTGCTGATAGATAAAAGATTGGACCTACTAAACAGAAGAGAATATGATTAATACCTTATATAGGTTAGTCTTCATAAGGTAGTAAGTGACACCTGAGGTAATAACTCATAACATACAATGTATTTAATGTGTTATGTGTGCTTTGGTGATGACAGAATATTTTATACAATTAATTGTTTAAAGACAGGCTAAACTTATGTACATCTAATAGAATTGTTCAGGAGTGTAAATGAAGCATATGAATAAGAGTTTTGCTAGATCAGGACTTGTCAGAAAACCACAAGAAGAATATAATTTGTTGAGAGTAATTTTATTATTTAAATATATTTTGCTATCTTTTCTTTTTAAAGTAATCATCACAAAGTAAAGAAAAAAAAAGTTCACATTGAGCATTTGATTTTTGATATGTGACTTCTGAGTTGTATTAATTAGTTGTAGTGACAAAAATTAAAAGGTATTATTTTTGTTCCTAGTTTGTTTTTGTATAAATTGTTTAAACAAGGAAGAAAGACTAAAAAGCTAGAAAAAAACTACAGAGACAAGTAGTGTTAGATTTCATTGGGGATGTTTAGAGAGTGTATATAGATTATTTTTCCTTTCTAAGGTAAGCATTATTCTCTTTCAAGTCAGGAACATAAACAAACTAATAAATAATAAAATACCCTGTGGAAATGAGTTATTACACAGAAAATATCTCCAGTTTAAGGACAAAGCTCACAGCAGTGTGGATGTTTGAAATGATAGTCTGCAACACTTTACCAATTACATTTTTGGAAGACATAGAGTCTTTGGGATAACTGAGTTTTGGTTTCATAGAGTCATAAAATTGCTCTGGTTGGAAAAGACCTTCAAGATCATCGAGTCCAACCATCAACACAGGACTGCAAAGTCCACCAACAAACCACTTCCCTGGACAGCCTGTTCCAATGCCTGAACATCTTTTCCAGAATTTTTTTTCCTAATATCTAGTCTGAACTTCCCATGATGCAATTTGAGGCCATTCCCTCTTGTCCTATTGCTTGTCACTTGGGAGAAGAAACCATCCACCCCTTTACTCCAACCTCCTTTCAGGTAGTTGTGGAGAGCGATATGGTCTTCCCTCAGCTTCCTCTTCTCCAGACTCCATTTATCAGTATGTCGTTAAATTCACATTTTTAAAGCAAATAATGGCTTATGTTAAGATTAACATTAAGCTCTTACTTTTCTAAAAAGAAATATTAATGTTCTGTAAATATTGTACTAATACTTCTAGAGTCATCTTCTATATTATCTAGAGCGAAGTGCAAGATCATAAGGAGGGAAGAATCTTATCAACTTTGAACAAAGTCTTTGCTTACTCATGACTACTAATTCATGAACATACAGGTCAATGTTTTTAATGAAAATTCACTTTCAAGAGGAATAAATATTTTTTATCCAAAAATTTGTTAATAAAAAAAAGTTTTTTTATTTTTAATGTGGATATCCCTTTGTTCCATTTGATCTAATGTACATTACTTCCTATTGCATATTATGTAATGATAGTGTAGATGTGCTAGCAGAAAATGGGATGTATTTATCTGTACACCATCATAAAATTGTCTATTTATGTCTAATTTAACTGACATTATGATTAAAATGCAGGGTATTCATCTGAAAAAAACTGGACGATTTAAGAACATTTAAAATACACTCTGTTAATTTTTATGCATGTCTAGTCATAATACTGATATATGATATTTATGTGCATCTTCAGAACAATATTTTTTCTCCTATTCCTGGGATATAATTAAGAACACTGGAAGCTTTATACACCCTAGCTAAGTTAGTATTAAACACAGCATCCATATTCCAAGACTGGCCATTTTTTTTTCTATTAATTTAAAAAAAAAGGAATGTGTATGCACTGTAATTCCCTGAAAGCACAGCATGTGGTTTTATCAGGGATTTGCCTATGTGAAAACAATAGACTTGGTATTGAAGCAAGATGTATGCTTTCTTTTGTAGGAATGTGCTTCGACTGATAGCTGGATTATCTCTTTACTTGGCTGTTTTGGGCTAAGTTTTGCTGTGCTCTGAATAAAGAGCAAGTTGATACTGCATTTTCACCATATGCCCTGTATTCAATGGCATGTTACTAGAGTAGTCTTCTGGGAAGCAGGTCATCTGAACTTATATTCATCTGTAGATGAATATAAATCTAAAATCTCAGATGAGGACCCTACTAATTTTTCTGTTTCAGGCTTTTTTTTAAAATTTTTTAATTATTTTTTATTATTATTATTTGTTTTGTTTTAATTAGTCAGTCCTAAAGAGGCTTGTCCATTCTGTTTTGAAAAGGAAATATTAATTTGACTAAAGGCTGAATTTTAAAAGGTTTCTCAGAGAGGAATGCATTAATATGAACTGGTTTTCATTGTTCATTAAGAAAATGCATGGTCATAAATAGGTACCTTGGACTGTGATTCCCACTGGCTGGTAAACGTTTAAAACTTCAAGAGATCATACACATATATATTGTCTTCTCCTTGTTTTCATGCTTCTTCCCTGAATCTGTAGCTTTTGTATTCCAGCCAGGAGGATAAAGCTTTCCCTCCGAAGATGGCAGATTTGAACTTTTCTGGCCAAGATTAGAACTGATCTTCAGTTTCCATTCTACTCTAGACACTAGGCTGTTATTTAATGTGAACTACCTCCCTCTGTCATTCTGCATGAGAGGGGTCTTGGGGTTGATGTGTTTTCTTACATGGATGGTATGTGCATGTCAGATGTTTTTGAAAAATCAGATCATCTTGGTCCTGTCAGTGCAGTGTGTGCCTGATTTGTGAAGCCCAAACAGCCTGAGGTTTGTGAAAAGGCTTAGTCCTGTCAAATTTTTGATATTGCTGGTCCTGAAAAACTACAGAAAACTAGAATACAAAATTCAATAAAATTATCTACAAAGGACAATTATATTCTTAAGCAGTTATTTTCTGGAATCATAATCTTGGATATAGCTACTGAAATTCTATTTAAGTTGCACTTTACACCGTAAAGGTTTTTAGTTTTTTGGAGACCACTCTTTAAGAGAGTAATCAAATTACTTCTCCTCCATAATACAAAGGTCTTTTAGGGGTCTAAGATTCCTGATTTATATTCACTGATAATGATGGGTGTTAAAATATTTCATGAAATAGAAAGTGATGTAATTATATTTTGCAATCAGTGGCTCTGAGATGGAAGCTAAAGAATATAATTAAAGAAAATGAATAAGGTTGTGCATATTAGTTTCTCTGAGATGACAATAGCAATGTCCCTGTACTAAATCTAACAATATGTGTCATTGCTTTAGGGTTTGTGGTTTGGTTGGTTGATATTAATGTAAAAATACCTAGGTCCCCTTAACTTCAGGAAGTATTAGGGCACACTTTTATTTTTTTATATGCTATCTGTATTTTGATTTATTTGGACTGGTATTACTGACTACTGACACTTTTATGATATTAATGATATTAGAACTAAATATAAGGTGACTAGAAAAACTAGAACCTTTATGCAGACTTGTTGAACAATTATGTATTTATGATGTACAATTTGTATTAATATCCTGGATAGCAAGTATAAATATTTCTCAATAAATTTTTCTGCAATTATTTTAAAGTCAGTTGCTTACATTAGAGTGGGCTAATTCTTTATTGCAAATATACATATATATTAAACTCTTCACAGCAAATTACAGTTTTGATTGGTGTGGTCAGCTGCCCTATAGGCTTAAGCACTTTCGGTAATAAAATCAGAATTTCAGTGCCAGCTGACAAAAGTACGAATTCCTGAAGTTATGGATAAATGAATGAAATTGACTTTTGTAAAACCAAGATAAGGAATAGGTTGCAAGCTCCTAATATTTGGTGTAAAAGCACAAACAAAGTTGCCTCAGTTTCTCGCACGTAGGTTTCTGATGGTATTAGACATTTTAGAAGGCATTCACACAGGACTTGAATATATAATGCAGAACTAATGAGAGACCTGTGTATTTCTTGAGCAGCAGCTGAGAGCTCAAGAGGAACACCCAAGACACAGGTAAGTCATATTAGGTATCTGTGTAGAAGTGAACAGAAGGACTCTCCTGATTTTACTGATGGTGTTGGCAATAAAGCAAGTGTCCTCATTTATCTTGCATGCAGGCAGCTTAACCTCAGACTGAATCTCCTTTCTAGTAACTTAAAAGCAAAATGTATTCATATGTAAAGATAGACTCCATGTGTCTTTCAAGATGCCCTAGAGAATATCCTGCTTTACCTTCACCTGCTGGTACATGTTTCCCTCAAATTGTGTTGTGTGCGTCTTACCTTGCAAATGCCCTGTCATGAATTAGAACCATTGTAGTGGATTGCCAGACACCCACCAAGCTGCACTCTCACTCTTCCTCCTCAAGAGAACAGGAGGGAAAAGCCTGTGGGTCAAGATAAAGACAAGGATATATCTTACTAATTACCATCATGGGCAAACCAGACTCGACTTGGTGAAAATTATTTTGATTTATTGACCTTTCTGTGAGCTGCAGGTTCCTTCAGGGCATATCCACCTGCTCCACCATGGGCTGCAGTGTGGATATCTGCTCCACTGTGGTCTCTCCACAAGCTGCAGTGTGGATATCCGCTCCAGTGCCTGGAGCATTTCCTCATCCTCCTTCTTCTCTGACCTTGGTGTCTTCAGTGCTGGTTCTCTCACATTTCTTTTCGTAGTGTTTTCCTCCCAACTGCTGTGCCCTTTCTAAATACTTTTTCCTCAAGACACCACCAGCTTGGCTGCAGGTCTCAACCATGCCCTGCAATGGGTCTGTTGGAGTCAGTTGTAACCAGCTGTGTCCTGCATGGGCCAGTCCCAGCGCACCCACTTGCTACCATGTCTGCAGCCCCGCATCACTACCAACATCTTGACACCTACATCCAATGTAGCTATATATAGAAAAACTCACTGAACTTTAATCCAGAAGAAAACATGAGTAACTACATTCAGTGACTTTTTGTGTCATTGGATAGTTATTGTGGACTTAATTTCATATTTAATATATGGCATGTGTTGGATAGTTGTGGAAGTTGAGGAAAAACCTAGACAGTCTCTACAGAAAGAACTCTTAAGAATAACCTTGCTAACTCTTGTGCAACCCGGGGGAGTGATAAGCCTCTCTTGTTTAGTACAGAATGCTCCCCAGCAGGGGGCTCTGTGAAGGCAAGCACTCCTGCTCTGGCTAGCAAGATAAACTGATAACAGTCCTTTGTTCAAGGAGCCACATTGTCTAAAGGGTGACCTTTTTCCTCATTACCTGCGAAATGCATATTAAAGTTGACACCCCCGCCTATGCTAATAAAGATTTTAGCGAACATGCTATACATGTATGACTGTAGCACTCGTCTCTCCACCCAAATCATACTACGTGTCACCCGAGGGTGGGAACCTCATAGATTTGGGGATAAAAGACAGAGAAAAGGATCATTAAGGGGTAGAAGAAGAACTGAAAGACAGATGGACCAGTCAACGGGCTGTGTTCTCTTCATCCAACCCAGGCAGCGATGCTTCTCTGGCTAAGCACCACGAATTTCACCTTCTGGGTGGAAGTATCCCCAGGTTGTATTATTACTATTTGTTGCTAGCAATATTAACTTCACTTAGTAGTGCTTGTGCAGTCAGTGCATTTATCAATGGCAATTCTGAATTTGTTATATCTGTCACTTTAATAAACTCCATTTTTACACATTTGTGCATCTGTTTCAGTGCAAGTCCTGCGTGGGACTCTGAAACAGGCAAACATTGACTCTGACAGGTGGCTGTACACACACACATAACCCTTTAGACATAAACTGATGACTAAGTTTGGGACTAGGACTGGATCCAGCTACACCTAGACTCCTCTCTGAGAAGTTTAGAATGCAAGGGGATCTGGTCTGAATCTTGTGACTCAACAGGAGGGCTGTCCCCAAGTCACCTTATAGAGGCTTTTACCTTTCCCCTTTTATGCGTCAATAGTGAAATGATAGAGGTGTGCACCCCTTGGGAAACAGATATTTCTAGGTTGGACAATAGTGCAGGCTTATCGATATCCTCCTCATGACAGTACAGTGTGTTCCTTCAGCAGTGTCCTCCCCACAAAGCCTAAATGTACATGAAAGATCCTCTCCCTTTACATATTCTGTCACTGCAATATTAATTCTAATACTCTATACTTTAATTAGCCAAATCATCAAGTAATATGTCATTTTTGCTGCTGTGTGTGCTGAAATTGTGTTCTTATGCAGTTACTGACCAAACAGCTTGACAAAAAAACAGCTTAAAGTGTAGAAAGATTTATCTCTGCATGTAAGAAAAAAATTTAGATTGTAACTCAAGTTAGTTTTTTATGCAGAAAATATTTTGGGATGATCTGTATGTGTAGAAATAATTAACAGAATAATTCCTTGATGAGAACAATAATAAGTAATTTGCAAACTTGACACTGGGGAATAAGGTATTCAAATATTAGTCACATCTTTGAAAGTCATCCCTTTTACTGAGTCTTTGTCTACACACGTTGTGTTATTCCCAATTAAATTGCAAAGTAAGGTTATCTGTTTTTATGACAAATTTTGAAGTATATTTGACATTCACTGCCACTGATACTAAATGTCTTGCTATTAAAAAAATAACACTTTTTCATTTGTGTGTTCATTTACTGAGATTGTATATTTTATCTATAAAAACTATAAATTTCAGCACCACTCATACACAATTGCTTCGGTTTTAGTGCCTTCTAAGTTACAGGGAACTTTTCCACATTCTATGCATCTCCACTTGTGATTAAATTTAATTTATCTCTAGAATAAACAGTAACATCTTCTACTAAATTTCTATGGAGATGTATGTATTAAATGTAAATACAGTCTTTAATAATGTAACATGTCAAATAAAGTTGAGCAGAACTTATTGATGTCAAGGGACTTGGCTAGTTCTCCAAACCTGAATTATCAGAAGTTTTTAAAAAGTTCTACAAATTTGGATTCTTAAAAAAAGAGCACCTGTGAGGTATCCCTTCAAGACAATGGGAATAACTCTTCAGAGAAATATCAATTTTATTAATCAGCTTATCCTTCTTAAAGGAAAATTAAAATGAGATTAATGGAGGAAAATTTCTCGTAGCTTTATATCCACTGTTAAAAAAAAAAAAAAAAGAGGGAGAAAAAAGGGAAAAAACGTCATTGGTTAAAATCAAAGTTAGAATAAAACACAGGCAAGGCCATTTAAAGAAAGTGTGTTTTGTTTGGGGTTTTTTTTTTGGTGTGTGTGTGTGGTAGAAACAATTTTTATATATGTCTTTAATACTGCTGTGTTTGCAGTTCAATAAACATGCAGCTTAAGCAAAGTAACTGTGTCAGCAGCTGATTGCAGGTCAATATTTCCACAGTATTGCTGAGTGCTAAATTAAGAAAGTTGTCTATTTCGGAGACAAATAATGCTGATGACTGAAGGAAAACTGAATTTGTCTGGGAGAAAGCTCAGTCTTGGAGACAGCTAGAAACTGTGTAGCTTGTGTCATGAAAAAAATGTGGTTTGCCTCTTCAATAGCCAAATAATAATATAAATGGAAGATACACAGCATGTAGAATTTCTGTGTTGCCATTTTCCGTATGTCTCTCTTAACTGTAGAGCCCAATGGGCTATCAAATTTGCACTAAATGTCAAACTATTCAAACAATACAAACCCCTCAAAAAAGTTAATTTAAAATTAAAAGTCATGCTGCTCAACAGATGGAACAAAACAATCAATAGTATTTTGCCTTCAATATCTATCAAAACCTTGGAAAGGACAATCAAAAGTCCTTTGTCATAAAACAAATGTTCAAAGTATTTCTGTGACTGTGTACAAAAATAGGAGTGGCTGTGAGAAAAATTAGAAACATGAAATATTAGTATGTTTCTAGAACAGACAGCGCCTTTCTCCTTTGTATTTTTCATAATATTTACAAGATTTGTTGAATATCGTAACAACTGAGACAACTATCTGCCTGGTGCAAACCTAGAAGAGAATAAAGGTGTCTGCCTTGATCCTCAACAGGTTTATGAAGTTTCTGGCAGAGTTAAATTATGCAACCAGTGTTCAAGTGGAAGTCAAAGTGATCCATGTAATCATGATAAAATTCTGGAAGTCATGAAAACAACACTTTTTTATAAATATATTAAAAAATATATAAAAATTAAAGGCAGAATCAACACTAAAACTAATTGCTACCTCTTGTTCTCATGGGGGAATTCAACTTATCAGATGTCTGTTGGAAATACAATACAGCAGAGATAAAGCAGTCCAGGAGGATCCTGGAGTGTGTAGAAGGTAACTTTCTGACACTGCTCATGAGTGAGACAACAAGGGAAGTTTCTCTGCTGGATTTGCTGCTTGTGAACAGAGAACAGAGAACAGAGAACTTGTGGTTGATGTGATGGTTGGAGGCTTTGTTTGGCATAGCAATCATTACACGATAGAGTTTTCAATTCTTGGAGAAGTAAGGAGGGGCGTCAGCAGAAGTGCCACCTTGGACGGTCAGGGGGAAGACTTTGGCCTGTTTAGGAACCTGCTTGACAAGAATCCCTTAGGAGGCAGTCCTGAAGGGCAAAGGATTCCAGGAAGGCAGGACACTCTTTAAGAAAGAGATCTTCAAGGTGCAGGAGGAGGCCATTCCCACGTGTTGAAAGACAAGCCTGCAGGGAAGAAGACCATTCTGGCTGAACAGAAAGCTTTGGTTGGAACTCAGGAAAAAAAAAAGTAGAGATTATGGCCTTTAGAGGGGGAAAAGGTTTTTGGGGCAGGAGTTAGCAGGGCTCATCGAGAGGGCTTTAAACTAGATGTGAAGGGGGAAGGGGAGACAA
>VZRW01001318.1:212708-247050 GCA_013398125.1 Aegotheles bennettii
AGGTGGTGGAGTTGCTCCATATGTGAGAGAGCAACTAGAATGTATTGAGTTTTGTCCAGGGGCTGATGAGGGGCAATTTGAAAGTCTGTGGGTGAGAATTAAGGGGCAGGCTGGCATGGGTGATACAGTTGTGGGCGTCTATTACAGACCTCCTGATCAGGACGAAGGAGTTGAACCTCCTCTAAGTGAAGTCTGTTGTCTTTCTGGGGTCAGGGTTAAAGACACTAGTAGAAAACTTCCTGGCCTAGTGCAGCCTTCATACTGTTATCTGCTATTTCTTCTTGTACGTGGCAATGAAGTTGCAATGTGTAGACCTAGGGAAATCAAAAGGGACTTTAGGGCCCTGGGGATGTTGGTTAGGGAAGTTGGGGCACAGGTTACTTTTTCTTCAACCCTTCCAGTTGCAGGCAGCAACACTGGAAGAAACAGATGTATCCAGTCTATTAACACATGGCTCAGTGGCTGGTGTCACTGCCACAACTTTGAGTTTTTTAATAGTGGGATGGCCTACATGACACCAGGCTTACTGGTGTCAGATGAGACCTGCCTTTCTCAAAGAGGGAAGAGAGTGCTTGCGGGGCTCATTGACAGGGCTTTAAACTAGAATTGACAGGGAAGGGGGATAATACCAGGCTTCCTTGTGGAAAGCTGGGGGAAGACATGTCGAAGTTAGAAGGATGGGGTACAAGGGCCTCAAAGGAATTCCGGCCACTAAGTCAATTTTATCAGGAGCCCAACTGAAATGCCTCTATGCAAACGCATGCAGCGTGGGCAATAAACAGGGGGAGTTAGAGATGTGTGCGCAGGCATCACAGAGAACTGGTGGGATGACTCCTATGACTGGAGTGTTGGAATGGAAGGATACAAGCTCTTTAGGAAGGACAGGCAGGGGAGACAAGGAGGAGGTGTTGCCCTCTATGTCAGCAACCAACTAGAGTGCATGGACCTTCACCTGGGGACAGATGAAGAGCTGACTGAGAGCTTATGAGTCAGAAATAAAGGGAGGACAGAGAACATTATAGTGGGTGTCTGATACAGGCCTCCTGACTAGGAAGATAAAGCAGATGAGGACCTTTACAGGTAGGAATAGCCTCACCTCATGTTCATGAGACCTGGTCCTCATGGAGGACTTCAGTCACCTCAATATCTGTTGGAGGTAGAACACAGCAAGTCACAGGCAATTCAGGAGGTTCCTGCAATACATTGATGACAACTTAATTATTCAAGTGATAGAGGAGCCAACAAGGAGAGGTGCTGGACCTTGTTCTCACCAACAAGGAAGTGCTCATGGGGAATGTGAAGCTCCAGGACAACTTTGGCTGCAGCTACTGTGAGATGGTACAGTTTAGGATCCTTAGGGCAGCGAGGAGGGTGCACAGCAAGCTCACTACCCTGGACTTCAGGAGAGCAGATTTTGGCCTCTTCAGGGACCTCCTTGGTAGAGTATCATGGGAAAAGGGGCCTGGAGGGAAAAGGGGCCCAAGAGAGCTGGCTAGTATTCAAGGATCACCTCCTCTAAGCTCAGGAGCATTGTATGCCAATGAAGAAGTCGGGCAAAAATGACAGGAAGCCTGCATGGATGAACAAGGAGATCCTGGACAAACTCAAGAACAAAAAGGAAGCCTACAGAGAGTGGAAGCAAGAACCAGTAGTCTGGGAAGAAAATAGAGAAATTGTCTAAACTACCAGAATTCAGGTCAGGAAAACTGAAGCCCTGAGAGAATTAAATTTGTCCAGGGACATCAAGGGCAATAAGAAAAGCTTTTATAGGTATATCAGCAATAAAAGGAAGACTAAATAAATTTTGGCCCCCTCCAGAAGGAAATGGGAGATTTGGTCACCTAGGATATGGAGAAGGCTGAAGTTCTCAATGACTTTTTTTCCTCAGTCTTCTCTGGCAAGTGCTCAAGCCACACTGTCCAAGTCACAGAGTCAAAGGTGGAGACTAGGAGAATGAAGAACCACCCACAGTAGGGGAAGACGAGGTTTGAGACTATCTAAGGAATCTGAATGTACACAAGTCCATGGGACCTGACAAGATACATCCTCTGGTCCTGAAGGAACTGGTAGATGAAGTTGCTAAGCCACTATCCATCATATTTGAGAAGTCATGGTGATCCAGTGAAGTTCCCACTGACTGGAAAAGAGGAAAAATACCCCCTATTTTTAAAGAAAGAAAGAAAGAAAAGCCAGGGAACTACAGGCAAGTTAGTCTCACCTGACGCCTGATAAGATCATGGAACAAATCCTCCTAGAAACTATGCTAAGGCACACGGAAAACAAGGAGGTGATTGGTGACAACCAACATGGCTTCACGAGAGGCAAATCAGGCCTGACAAACCCCCCTATGACAGGGTTTCACAGCTGGTGAATAAGGGCAGAGCAACTGATGTCATCTACCTGGACCTGTGCAAAGCATTTTACTCTGCCCCACACAACATCCTCGTCTCCAAACTGGAAAGGCATGGACTTGATAGATGGACCACTCAGTGGACAAGAAATTTGCTGGATGGTTGCACCCAAAGAGTTGTGGTCAATGCCTTGATGTCCAAGTGGAGATCAGTGGAGTGGCATGCCCTAGGGATCGGTACTGGGACCAGTTGTCTTTAACATCTTTGTCAGCGACATGGATGTTGGAAATGGGTGTACCCTCAGAAAGTTTGCCAATGACACCAAGATGGGTGGTGCAGTAGACACACTGAAGAGAAGGGATGTCATACAGAGGGACCTTGACAGGCTTGAGAGGTCGGCCTGCACAAACAGCATGGAGTTCAGCAAGGTGGGGTGCAAGGTCCTGCACCTGGTTCAAGGCAATCCCATGCACAAAAACAGGCTGGGTGAAGAATGGATTGAGAACAACCCTGAAGAGAAGGACTTGGGGGGTTTGGTTGATGAAAAGCTCAACATGAGCCAGCAGGAGACCCCACCTGGAGTACTGTGTCCAGTTCCGCAGTCCCCAACAGAAGAAGGACATGGAGCTGTTGGAGTGAGTCCAGAGAAGGGCAACAAAGATGATCAGAGGGCTGGAGCACGTCTCCTGTTATGACAGGCTGAGAGAGTTGGGAGTGTTCAGCCTGGAGAAGAGAAGTCTCCAGGGAGATCTAGCAGCCTTCCAGTACCTGAAGAGGGTCTACAGGAAAGCTAAACAGGGACTTTTTGCAAGGGCATGTAACGACAGGACAAGGGGGAACAGTTTCAAACTAAAGGAAGGTAGATTCAGATTGGATATTAGGAGGAAATTCTTTCCTGTGAGGATAATAAGACACTGGAAGAGGTTGCCCAGAGACATTGTGGCTGCCCCTCCCTGGGAGTGTTCAAGGCCAGATTGGATGAGACTGAGCAACATGGTCTAGTGGGAGGTGTCCTGCAAGGAGGGCTGGAATGAGATGATCTTGGAGTTGCTTTTCAACCCAGACTATTCTATGATTATGTGTTTTTATGATTTCATGAAATAATTTAATTTTTAGTAGTAAAATGAATGTTAAGCTATTATTGAAGGATTAAAAGGTATAGTATTCACCTTGGAATTTGGCTGTCTGTGTGGCTAACAATTCTGAACGTTTAATTTTTACTTCATAGGGAAATACTCTGATTTCTCTTTGAGGATTTAAATCTTACATAATCAGTTGTCCTTTCTGTCTTTTCACTCCCCTATCCTTTTATTGCACCTCAAATCTCAAAATCTGATATGATTTTCTGTGCATATTAATTCTCTTTTTTGGTTGAATAGAAGAAGAAGGAATGAAAGTTTAGAATTGTACCATATATACTTCTTGGGGAAAGAAAAAAAAACCATAACAACAAAAAACCCCTAAACAACCTCAAAAGCAAAAAACCCAAACAAACAAACAAAAACCCTGTCAGAGTAGTTGGACAAAGATAGTAAGTGTGAATAAGGCTCATATCAGTAACAGAAGCTAAATATATATGTCATTGATTAGAAGATAAGTAAATTAAATCCCCTGTGTTCCAATGTTTAAAGTATCTATTTTTTTATCTTGATGTTTATTTTTTTTATATAACTCTATATATGTGTTAGATTTGCTACTATATCTGTTTATAGACTCTATTTGGCATTACTAATTTCCCTCTTGAATCTCACAGAATGAAACATAATATGTCATTTTAACTAGAAACATTGATACGTCCAAATTCCTGTTCTATCATACAACATTGTTGAAATCCCTGAAATTTCTTCATAGGTATAGTCATAAATAATACAGATTCCAAGTGAGATACTAATTATGTATCTAACTATTCACAAATCAGATATCTGAGAACAGGGATACAAGGTAAAAACATGCTGAGTGAAGAATAGCCTAGAGCTCAAAAAATGTAACTGTTTTAAAGAAACCTAGGTGCCCTCTTTGGAGATTTATTTTCACCCACTTCATCGGGCTAAAGACTTCATGTCAAGTTTTGAAAGATGAAGCAGGATTTACTTTCTTTTTTAATGTTCCACCAATGGAAAATTGCTTATGGAATTTAATATTTTAATTATATATATGTATATATATGTTCCATTGGTTTTAGCTCATGACTTTTTCATATTTTCTTGGAAAATAATGCCAGCCTGGGGCAGTAGAGTATGACAACACACACCAGATTATTCCATACTAGAAAAAACTTTGAGAATTAACACATAATTTTTTATTTTATAATATGGAATATCAGCACTGACCATTATTTTGAAAAGTGAAGAGGAAAATTGGTAATCATCCTCATTCAGTAAAATAATTTCAGGATATAAGTTGAGACAATTTTCTGAGAAAATTGCACTCTTGACATCCTGAGTATTACTGTAAAAAATCATCAGCTATTAGTATTCTGGCAAACTGAACTGTTATGCAGTGTCTATTGTTCCACATAATAATAATAATAAAAAAACCCAAACAAACAAAAACCACCACCACCAAAATCTCTGGCTTGTTTTCATGACTTACTTGCTAATGTATTTCTTATTTAATTATGGCTCTTGAGAAATATTTCTCATTTGAGAAGTTGCTTCTGAAACATGAAAATGACTTAATAATTATTCTGGAATCATTCCCCAATTTGATAATTTTTTCTGAGCACTTAAGCATATAGTGATCAAAAATATTAGGCAAATATTTCAAATGCAGACACTATGGCAATAAGCCTAAAAATACATTCAGAAAATTAATTGTATCCTCTGGTCTTTCTTTGTTTAATAAGCGTATTTTAATTTAACTGTTTTAATTTCAATAATATCCTGATTGAAATAAATAAAAATATTCCCCAGATAAATATCTATTTAACAAAACCTCTTATCTTAAAAAATTATGGTAAATCAAATAAATACTAGGGTAAGTTTGAGTGACTTAAAGATGTCTAGTGATGCTAATAAAGCAGATTACCAAAAATTCCATCATTGAAGTTTTTAAATAATAGAAAATAGAAGGAAAAATAAAAAAGAAACATACTTCTGGCAGCCTTATGCCTAATTCTGAACACTGAACTTTTTATGATATTTTCTCTTCTAAAAAAGACTATACTTTTTAAAACTGAAATTGCTAATGATGATTGTCAGTCCATATAATCATGGCTGCATAATTTGGTAGAAAAAAAATAGCATATGCATCTAATAAAAAAATTCATAGTTGCATTCACTAAACAGATTTATTCTTTAAAATTGTCTGGTATCTGAGTATGCATATATTTATTTTATTATACATTTTTCAGTTAATTTTTGCCAAATAAGTGTCTCAGCTAACAAATACCACTCAATTTCAGTATGTTCCATTACTGGGAATACATAATTCTCCTTAGGTTTTATAGATAGATTTGGTCACTTGACAGTAATTACAAAACTACTTTCTTGCATATGAATTGTAGCCTAATTAAACTAGCCTCCAGGCAGCCACAGCAATGATGCTGGTTAAGCAGCATTTTCTATATTCCCAAATGCTACTATGTTCTTTCTGCTTTTGCTGATTTCATGCATTTTCTGCCAAGTTAAGCTACTGAGGCAATGCTGTAGGGGAAATTTTCGTTGAAAATACATCCTTTTCTAGATCTCTTACAGAAATTAACAAAAGAGCTGGATGACCAAATGTAATAAAGTCTCGGTTAATTGGTTTTATTGATTACAGACCTTATTGACTACAGAAAAGATGTGAATTTGCAATTAAAATGAATGAATCAGTGAATATATTTTGGGGATTTTTGATACTCTGCATTTTTTGATCCTGTGAATGATTAAGCATAAAATCCACTCAATACCCTCAGCTGTTGTTCTTTCTGGAGGTCTTGGTTTGCAGACAGGCTATTTGACACAGAACAGTGTTCTAAAGTCAGTAACTAAGGAATAATATAATACTGGTAAATTACAGCATTCTTTAGCACACTTTTTAAATTTACACTCATTAAATATGTCTAAATGACATCCTCAATATTTCCTTGGTAGACATAATTATTATGTGCCATTCCTGTGATGCTTTCTCTGTTTTTTTTAAGGGCTTTATTCTTAATAAGAAGCTTGAGGGTAGTGATTCTTCCTCTGTATCCAGTGTGTTCACATCTTCTAAATGTGTAGAACATTCCTATGTTTAGATGGACCTGATTGTTAGTACTTCTGAAGGGGTTGCTCCTCTTTGCCTGTTTATAACTACGTTCTACTGTTTACAATAACCTTCATGCTGATTAATAGAGTGCTGTTAATTCAGATGTTATGTGTACATGCGAAGAACAGTTTATCTTCTGACGTTTCTGCACATGCAAGTTCCCTTATTTGTAGAGTCACGTGCTCCATGCATCTTCACTTATGACGTCAGAGCATCAAATACTTGTATAAATAGATTTTTTTTTCTTTCACCTGCCTATGTACATGCATTTACACTACGGAAAAAAAGATAAAGGATTTATAATTTTGTTTTAATGTCAACCATTATACTTATTTTATTTAGACATTGAAAATAAAGATAACAGTTCTTTGAGCTAAAAGCTATGTCTTTCTGCTTTGTTTCTGTCTTTTCCTGTTACTGGCTGCTCCCTAGAGTCCTATTAAGGCCATATTTTCAGATGGCATTAACGTATTTAGATCAAAGTGGACCATCAATAGTGGATCAGTATCAGCTGAATTTACAAGCTTAACAAAAATTATAGTTACATTTAGTCTGTTTGGTAAAAAGGACATTACAAAATGTAGGTGTCATATTGGCACTTCCTGAACACAGTTTCCATTCTTCTTGATATATATTCCTCAACAATAATCATTCATCTTCAATGAGTGTTGGAAATTATTTTGGAAGCCTGTCTTGTGAACTGTGTTGAATGGAGCACAGGAGACATACTTTAGTTCTGCCAACTTTTGATCCTTCAGAAATAATTTGCAGTTTCTGCACTGGAAATGTGACAGATAATTCTTACTCTTTGGAAGAACTTGTGCTGGCTTTGTTGCTTTGGTTTTTTTCCCCTTTATATTATTTTTTTTTTTTACGTTTGTGGTGGGTTTTTTTGTTTGTTTGTGGTTTTTTATGTGTGGGTTTTTGTGTGCGTGTGTTTATTTTGTTTTGTTTCTGTGGGTTTTTTTGGGTTTTTTGGTTTTGATTTTTTTTGGTGAGGCAGTGTCTGACCATACTCTTTGGCCCTTTAGGATGTTTCCCTGCCTGTCTGATTTTACTCCCTAGTTTAGCTCTTCATCTTGAATTTAGTTAGCTAAGCTTTCTTCTGACTCACTGCCCTTTCTCCCCATATAAACAACAGCTTGCTTTTAGCACAGAAGAAGGTCATTCCAGATTTAGAAAATATTAAAAAAAAACCAACCCACAAAACTGTTGTTTGCACCTATGTTCAGTGCAGTACTAAACAAAGATATCTACCTAGAAAGAAACCTAAATTTTTCCATATGTTCTGTTCTTTGCTGCTCTTTTTTTTCTGATTCTTATCATGTGAATACTAGATATCTATTCAGAATTTTTCCTTCTTCAACTTTTCATGACTGATATGGAGTTTTGACATACTTTATAAAATAGCTGAAGCAAAAGAAAATTCTAATAATACTCTTTTTGACTCTCAGATTCAGTATCCACAGAAATTTTTTACAGTACAAATGCAATTGAAAATTAAAATTTTAATGAACATTTTAAATTTCAATTTACAATATTATCCAAAATGGGCTTCAATTTTGTGTTAGCTAAAAGTAATGCTGTGTTAGGATACAATCCCACAGAATCAGAAAATCAGTTTCTAAGGAAAATTTTATATTTCAACTTCAGATAATGGGCATAACTGCCCATTATTTCATCTGGAGCCAGCAAGACCAAGAAGAACAGAAAAACATGACTCACCCAGATAGTGTGTCAGAGGGATGCTTACTGATTCAGCTATTCACAGAATCATAGAATGGTTGAAGTTGGAAAAGATTTCTGGAGGGTCATCTGGTCCAACATCCTTGCTCAGACAGGGTCACCTAGAACAGATTGCTCAGAACCATGTCCTTATGGCTTTTCAACATTTCCAAGGATGAAGATTCCACATCCTCTCTAGGCAAACTTTTCCAGTGTGCAGTAATTGTCACAGTAAAAAAGTATTTCCTGATGTTCTGACAGAACCTGTTGTGCTTCAGGTTGTGCTTATTTCTTTATGGAAAGAATGGAAAAGAGCCTGGCTCCATTTTCTTTGCACCTTCCCATCAGGTATTTATATACATTAATGAGATCCCCTTTGAATCTTCTCTTCTCTGGGCTGAACACTCCCAGCTCTCTCAGCCTTTCCTCACAGAAGAGGAGGTCCAATCACATAACCAACTTATGGTCTGTCTTGGACTTCTCTCCATCATGTCCATGTCTCTCTTCTATTAAGGAGCACAGACCTGGACACAGCATTCCAGATATAGCCTCACTGGTGATGAATAGAAGGGCAAGATCTCTTCTCTTGACCTGCTGGCATCACTCCTCCGAGCGCAGCACAGGATATCATTAGTATTCTTTGCTGAAAGTTTGACATTGCTGAGCCAGTCAGCCATCACTGGCCCATGCTTTATTTGGTGTCCACTGGGACTTTCAGGTCCTTTTTTGCAAAGCTGCTTTCCATCTGGGTGGCCTCCAGCATATATTGTTGCATGGCATTTTTCGTTCCCAGGTGCATAACTTTACACTTTCTTGAACTTCATGAGGTTCCCGTCAGCCAAGCTCTCCAGCCCGTCAAGGTCCCTCTAGATGGCAGCAGAGCCACTACTTCCAATTTTGTTTCATCAGCAAGCCTGCTGAGGGTATACCTTGCCCAATTGTTCAGATCACCAACAAAGGTGATAAACAGGATTGGATCCAGGATTCAACCCTGGAGTACGCTGCTAATTATTGGTCAACAATCAGACTATGTGACATTCAACTGCTGTTCAAATGCTGTTGATACTTCTAATGCTATGGGACATCAAACTGCAGCTTTTGCTCTATAGCTAAATGTAGTCAAGACCCTTTGAAGTCCTGAGGTTTCAGTTCAATTTTTGTGAACTTCAAAACATGAGATAGCAGAGATGAACCTATCTTATATTTCACTTAGACCTAATCTTATGAAAGAAAATTCAAAATGCTAAGGTGTTTTTCTGCCAGGATATATATATGTATATATATATATTTAACATCCTACTCTGTTTTGCTTCTAGATCAATTAATACAAATTAATGTAAACTTCAGAAAATGGATCACCTCTTTCCTCATTTTTCAGTACTCAAAATACATTTCTAGCCTGATTATCTGTCAGAGGAACATACTGAAAGAACCAGAATTTATGATTTTTCTCTTCAGGTTGTGTAAATATTTTCTGATGTGGCAGGAAATAACTACCATGTATGCTAAATTATAAATTCAAAAAAAGTTATTAAAAATTCCAAAAATGTAATTAAAAGTATAAAGACAACATTTAGAGGACATGATGTCAGTCATTTCTAAATAAAACACAGTTTTTTAAAGGAATATCTCTCAACTATAATTAACAATGAGGAAATTTGTCATGATTTGTGACTCAAAGGAAAGGAGATAATCATAGTTATGTACAAACAGACACATTCACAAAGATTTTTCTATCAATAATAAAGAAACAACATAATTAAGAAGTAAATATTTTCCATATATGGGCATTTTTATTTGAATAAGTTTTATGAGTAACAGTTTCTAGCTTACGTGAGGCTTTTGTAATAGTTAAAATTATACTGGTTATTGTAGGGGTAAGTCAATGGCATGTAATGAACCAGCTACTATATAGCATTATGATTAACCACGCAGCCATATGTATTAGGAGTCATCTCGAGGGATAGGAACAAAGAGACAGCATCATCTGCTTCCAGCCGGACACCGGAAGTGATATGGAGCCATACTGGAGGTCACCTGGGTATGCTTCTGGCCACAGCACTGGTACACTGCCGGAAGGGAAAAGACCAATGAGAAGCGATGGGACATGGACCAATGGCAGTGTGTCTGACATGTACCGTCCCCCACATATGGGGGAGGCGATCCAATCATTGTGCATGCTCTTGGCGCCTGGTACGAATGTGTAAATAGAGATGAAAAGTAAATAAAGTCGTCTTTACTGGCTTCATACTGGAGTAGTGAAGTCCCGATTTACCCCCACAGGTTATTATACGGTAATTATCATCATGTAAGAGTCAAAACCCTTCATATGAGATAGGAAACAGCAAAATATACATACATGCTGGTTATACTTTTTGATTTTGAGATGTCTAATGCAAAGTTATGTCTCTTTTTTAATACTATTTATTTACCTTGCCCCCCTTTAATGACCTCCTGAAAACTGTACAGAGAATTAATCTTAATAATCTAAGCTATTTGGAAAAGTGCAAAATGCATTTCTTGGAATGTAGAGCTATATAGAAGAACACAATATTGAACCTCATTCCTTCAAATTTGGTTTGTTTCTCAGATATCATCAGGAGCTCAAAAGCAAACTGAGTTGGAGAAACTAATTTTCAACTATACTTATCCAGATTTTTTAAACTGTAATATATAATGGCAATCTAGTTCATTTTCCTGCACAAGAGAAATGCATTCATAAAAATCTAGAAAGATTTTAGAAGAAAAATGCCAGCAAGGTAAAGAGAGGAATAAAAGTGAGGTAAGAATAAAAACCCAATCTAAACCTTCTTCATTTTGTAGTTCTGACAATACATGTTAGAAATAGCTACTTTTAATCTAGCTTTTAAACATTTCTTTAGGTTTCCTAAATTTGTATATGAACATTCCTTACAGACTAGAGATAAAAGACAGACATTATCAAAAGGCAATTCAGATAGCAAGTGAACAGATTCCCATAAAAATTGGTACCTTCTTCACCTTGCCTAAATAACAGATGACAACACTTGTACCTGTAGTATTTTTTTGAGGCTTTAATAACCTCCAACCTCATTCCATAAAAGGCTTTTTGAAAATAATTATTCCATATCGTAACCTTCAGTCTGACAAAGAATATATACTGAGAACAAGCTTCATTTATGAAATGTGAGGTGAATGCATTTGAATGTGCATTGTAACACGTGTTTGAGAAGCACAATGCAGTAGCAAATTATGAAATTTTAAGAAACATTTTGATGATTCTTACTGCAGAATATCCTGTTTATCTTAGAGACAGTTACTTGTGTCCATAATAATTTTATATCTATTAATTTCAAATGATGACAAACTTCTTGTACTATAAGGATACTAAACTGAAAAACCCAAAAAATTACAAATCAAAAAAGAAATATTTCATCATTTCAAATATTCTGTGTGTATAATCTGGTATTTGTGTACTTGTGAGGCAAATATGTACAGTTATCAATAGAATAATTATTTTGCAAGAAAACATTTTGTTTGAGTTTTGATTCTTTATAGTGGGGACCAAAACTTGAAATATAAAATCTGTCTTAAATGTAGATTTAAGGACTTGGAAAATTCATATGTAATAGTAATTTTCCCTCTCTTTGACTTATAAGGCTACTGTAGATATGATCTTACAGACATTACCTGTTCAAATGAACATCAAAATTCATCAAGTCTTGTCTGAAGAAGAGCTAAGTAATCAGTTTTATTATTTATTATTATATTTTTAATACAAAGTAAATAAATTCAAACAATAGGAAGATGAGGTCTGAAAGATAATATATAATATCACTTTATTGGAGTCATGGACTTTCATGGACTGTTTTCTTTAAATGTACTAGACATTTCAGATGACTATTTTATGTTGTTTTTTTGTAATGTATGGTTTACAAGTTTTTATCAGTGTTTTATCAGAGTTTTCCAGTTGTAGCTGCATAATTTATTCATTTAATTAGAATGTGCTTTATTGGCTGAGCTGCATCTCCCAAATCAATATTACTGTTGCTTTCTTCAATAGTCAAGGCTTTACATGCTGTGTTCAGTTGTTCATATTGACAGCTTAATTGCATATCTTACAGAAACAGCTGCTTCCTTTGATCTAGTTCAATACTATGGTATTCAGGTTTTTATATATGCTTCCTGCCAGTAATGATGCATGATTTGGCTAATGCCTGTTTACTTTAATAAATTAATTTATTAGTATTTGAAATCATTGTAGCCGTTGCCCAGTGTATATAAAAGTCAATTGGACATGTATCTCTATGTAAACTTCAGTGATTTCCCTGGGATATTAGTTAAGGTAAAAAAAATACAAAAATGGGTTTCTCTAACTGAAAGAATAGTATTTGCATTTCCTCACAAATGTCTTTAATTGCTTTTCCTCATGTGTGTCCTTTTGTTTATTTTGTAAGGTTTTTTTTACATAACTTGCCCTTTGTTACTCACCACATGAATGTATACGATATAAATCTAGTAAAACAGATTTTGTTGCACTTCTAATATTTTCTAGGTGAGCTAACAAAATCTGATGAAACTTCATTTGAATTTATTTTCCTTTTGAAATTTTCTTTGATTGTTTCAGTTATGTTCACTAGTGTTCTTCTCATCTGAAATTTATGGCTTACATGCTTGATAAAGAACTGCCAAGTTCTGCTTGATTGGTAAGTGAATGCTCTATTTATCTTCTAAATAGAGCATTAAAAATATTTCAGTAGATTTTATGCTGAAATACTTTCTACAAATATGATAATATGACATAAAAATCACAAACCTTCAAGAACCCATTAAAAAAACCCCGCAAACATGTATAGATGGCATGTTTTACATAAACCCTTGATTTATAGAACTATTTTTATAAAAATGTTTTTGATCATTCTATTGGTTATGCTCCATCATCCAAGAACCCTACTTTTAAGGAATAGATTGTTAAAGAAAAAAAACAACTCTCTTGCATAAGTGTATTTTATCTTTATTTAAATTGTAGAATGGTTTGGGTTGGAAAGGACCTTAAAGATCATCTAGTTCCAACCCTCCTGACATGGGCAGAGATACCTTTCACTAGAGCAGGTTGCACTAAGTCCCATCCACCCTGGCCTCGAGCACTTCCAGGGAAGGGACATCTACAGCTTCTCTGGGTAACCTGTTCCAGTGTCTCACCACCTTCACAGGAAAGAATTTCTTCCTAGTATTCAATCTAAATCTACCCTTTTTTAGTTGGAAACTGTCACCCCTCATGCTATCACTACACACCCTTGTAAAAAGTCCTTCTCCAGCTTTCCTGTAGACCCCCTTTCAGGTACTGGAAGGCTGCTATAAGGTATCCCTCGAGCCTTCTCTTCTCGAGTCTGAACAACCCCAACTCTCAGCCTGTCTTCATAGGAGAAGTGCTCCAGCACTCTGATCATCTTTGTGGCCCTTCTCTGGGTTGGGTCCATCATCTCCATGTCCTTCTTGTGTTGGGGGCTTTTCCTGAGTTTGGCTAGGATAGAGTCAATTTTCACCAGAAGGTGGGAGGGGGCACAACCAGAATAGATGGCCTGAACTAGACAAGAGGGTATGATGTCATGCTCAATATATAAACTGGGGGGGATTGGCTGGGGGAGAGGAATCACAGCTCAAACCTGTCATGGAAATTGGGTCCTGGATGGTGAGCAATTGTGTCATGCATCAATCACTCTGTATTTTCTTTTATTAGTATTACTACTATCATTATTTCTTCTTGCCTTGTGTTGTCCTAGTAAACTGTCCTTACCTCAACCCAGAAGTTTTACCTTTTCCTTCCAATTCTCCTCCCCATCCCCTAGTGGCAAGAGGTGTAAGTTTGCAGCTGTGTGATTCTTTGTTGTTGGCTAGGTTTAAACCATGACAGTTCTTTTTGGTGCTCAGCATGGGGCTCGAAAGATTGAGATAACAGCAGATCTGACCAGAGTGTGTTAAAAAAAATTGTGATGTGCATTTATAATATTAGTTAAATAGCTGCTGTTTATAATGTTATTTTATTTCTTCACATGGTGCTGTTATGTAAATTCTTATATGCACTATGTATTCTTCTGGGAGAAGGATCTGGACTATCATTTTACTGTATTGGGTAGTGTGAACTTATGATTATATCACTGACCATGAGCTTAAGCTGGTATTTGTATTCAGCATTGTTGTCATGCCTGTACCTTGGATGCCTCCTCTTAGTAATCATTAGTAATTGCACCCAATCTATGGGGAAGATGGGGAGGAGGATACTTCTAGCCACTCTCTCAACTCCCTTTTCTTCCTCCTTCAGGCTAATTACAACAGCTTTGGAGAGTTTTGAATATCCCTGGGATGTTCAAGCCATCTTGTTCTTATTGCTGTGTCTCCTGAACATGTTTCAGGTCTTGCTGACTGTTTTTTTTTTTTTTTAGAATACAATCCAGAGATCTGTCCCATGGGTGGCATGGCGTGTGGGAGAATATGGGCAGATACCTAGAGAACTTCTCACATCTGATGGTTTGAAGCTCCACTCCTTAACAACTACAGGATCCTGATGAAGTGATAGAATATCTGAAAGGAAAATGCTTTGTCTATTTCAAAGAGGCACAACTTCCCACATGGTGCTGGGCCCTGGCTAGAATCTACCAAATGTTGCTTGATATTCTGCAGCTCACTCGGGGACAAGGGAGGGAAAACAGATCTATAGACACTGTGGCTATTCCAACACTTGTGACAAGCACTGTGGCTACTCAAACCCCAGCAACAGACACTGTGGCTACTCGAATCCCTGTGACAGGCATTGCAGTTGAATTAGAAGACCAATGCGTACCAGTATTAGTCATCCTGATACAGAAGAAATACTCAGAAAAAAAAAATCAGTTCATTTAGTAAGGGATGAAGGTGAACCAGAGTCACCAAGAGAACAGAAGGAAGAGACAATCACTCAATCCCTTTCCCCGCGTGAGCTGCAAGATATTTGAAAGGATGTGTGCATGTGTCTGTGTGTACATGCATGCACATATAGTAGGATAGTGTATAATTTATTATTTTTTAATCAATCTTGGCAAACATACAGAGTAAAAAAGTCCAGATGAAATAATTAAAATCTATTAAAATTACAAGCAACAGAAAGCAGCACGTTTTAAACATAAACAAGGAAATTAAAGGTGAAGGGGAAAAATAAGCTGCTTCATGCTCTTTATATATTCATAATATAATGCTTCATATCCCTTTCAACAACAAAAGAGTCTGTTTGCTATTGCAGCATAATTTGGAGTGAGAAAGAGAAAGAGCAAAATCTAAAATTATACTAGGATGGTATACAGGTTCTGGTTGGGATAGAATTATTTTTCTTCATAGTAGCTTTTATGGTGTTATGTTTTGGATTTGTGACCAAAACAGTACTAACACGGGGATGTTTTATCTGTTGCTGAGCATTGCTTACACAGAGTAAAGGCCTTTTCTGCTTCTTACAACACCTCACCAGCGAGTAGGCTGGGGGTGCATAAGAAGCTGGGAGGAGACAGATGGGACAGCTGACTCCAATTCACTAAAAGGATATCCCATACCATAAGGTGTCGTGCTCAGCACATAAGGCTCAGGGAAGAAGAAAGAATGGGAGACAACGTTGGGAGTGATGCCATTTGTCTTCCCAAGTATCTGTTATACATGATGGAACTCTGCTTTCCTGGAGATATGACTTACAAACCAAGAAATTTCAAATGATATTGAAGGCTACTGTGAGATCTCAGCATATGAAATGTGGAAATCACTGGTAAACCTTTCACAGACCTCTATTATTTATGTGATAACTCTACATATGGGTAGAAGGAACATAAAATGTAAGTCTTTAAAAAGCTCACCACCAATGAATTCATGGTTTCAATCAATATAATTGTATACACCAACTGCAAAAGGATACAAAATACAATACGACTGTTTTGGATGACCTCATCATAGAATAATAGGCTAAAATCAGCAAAAGAAACTTCCAGACACATGCAACTGTGGCCCTAAATCAAGTCTTCCAACTAGATTAATCTGTATGTCACACACTGCATGGAATACACATCTGTTTCAAGGTCTATTATTTGACCCAATTGATTTAAAACTTGAACATTGCATATCAGTGATATAATTCCATATTAAATTCATATTCTACGGAATAAAAATATGGAATGCAATATTATATTCAGTTTTGTTTGTTGTGAATTCAGCTGTTTTCAACAATGAATGTTTCCTTATGTTATATTGATTTGTATTGCTTGACTAACTCTAAAATGCAAAACCACACTATAGGTTCTCAATTGCTTCAGTACAGAATCACATAATCACATAATCACAGAATGGTAGGGGTTGGAAGGGACCTCTGGAGATCATCTAGTCCAACCCTCCTGCTAAAACAAGTTCACCTAAAGCAGATGGCAGAGGAATATGCTTGGGCAGATTTTGAATGTCTTCAGAGGAGACTCCACAACTTCTCTGGGTAGCCTGTTCCAGTGCTCTGTCAACCTCAAGGTAAAGAAGTTTTTCCTCATGTTTAGATGTAACTTCCTGTGCACTAGTTCATCCATTGAGCCTTTTCCTGTCACTGAGCACCACTGAGAAGGGTCTAGCCCAATCCTATTGACACCCATCTTTTAGATATTTATAAGCATTGATAAGATCCCCTCTCAGTCTTGTCTTCTCCAAGCTAAAGAGACCCAGATCTCTCATCCTTTCTTTATAAGGTAGATGCTCCAGTTCCGTCATCATCTTTGTAGCCTTCTGCTGTACTCTCTCCAGTAGTTCCTTGTTTTTCTTGAACTGGAAAGCCCAGAACTGAACACAATACTCCAGCTGTGGCTTCATTAGGGCAGACTAGAGGGGGAGGATAACCTCCCTCAACCTGCTGTCCACACTCTTCTTAATGTACTCCAGGATACCGATACCATTTGCCACACATTGATGGTTCATGGTTAACTTGTCCACCAGAACTCCCAGGTCCTTCTCCCCAGAGCTGCTTTCCAGTAGGTCAGTCCCTAACCTCTATCGTTGCCTAGGGTTATTCCTCCACAGGTGCAGGACTTCACAGTTGCCCTTGTTGAGCTTCATGAGGTCACTGTCTGCCCAACACTCCAGCCTGTCCAGGCTCCACTGAATGGCAGCACGGCCTTCTGCTGTATCAGCCACTCCTCCCAGTACGTTACGATCAGCAAACGTTATCAAGGTACACTCTGTACCTTCATCCAGGTAATTCATGAACATGTTGAACAGGACAAGACCCAGTACTGACCCCTGACGAACACCACTAGCTACAGACCTCCAATGGGACTCCACTCCACAGATCATAACCCTCTGAGCTCTGCCATAAAGGTAGTTCTCAATCCATCTAACTGTCCACTTATTTATTCCTCACTTTCTAATCTTCTCTATGAGGATGCTATGGGAGACCATGTCAAAAAACCTTGCTGAAGTCAAAGTAGACAACATCTACTGCTCTCCCCTCATCTACCCAGCTAGTCATGCCATCACAAAAGGCTATCAGATTGGTCAGGCATGATTTCCTCTTGGTGAATCCATGCTGACTACTGATAATCTTTTTTTTATCTCCACATGCTTAGAGATGCCATCCAGAATTATTTGTTCCATCAGTTTACCAGGGATGGAGGTGAGGCTGACTGACCTGTAGTTTCCTGGGTCCTTCTTTTTGCCTTTTTTAAAGACTGGGGTAACATTGGTTTTCTTCCAGTCCTTAGACACTTCTCATATGCTCCATGACCTTTCAAAGATAACAGAGAGTAGTCTAGCAATAACGTCTGCCATCTCCCTCAACACTCATGGGTGCATCCCATGGGGGCCCATAGATTTGTGAGTGCCCAGTTTGCCTAAATGATCTCTCATGCAAGTCTCCTCCATCAAGGAAATGTATTCCTTTCTCCAGACCTTCTCTTCTTAGCTCCAGGGTCTGGGTGTCCTGAGTGGTGGCCTTAGTAGTAAAGACTGAAGCAAAGAAGGCATTCAGTAACTCCACTTTCTCTGTAACCTCCATCATGAGAGCATCCACTTCATTCAGTAGTGGGCCCACATCTTCTCTCATCTTCCTTTTGTTACTGAAGTACTTGAAGAAGCCTTTCTTGTTGTCCTTGACATCCCTTGCTAGATTTAGTTTTGAGCGGGTCTTAACTTTTCTCTCTGCAGCTGTACATACTCTGATAATGTTCCTATATTCCTCCTAGGTGGTCAGTCCTTTTTTCCATATTCTGTGAACTTCATTCTTCCATCTGAGTTTTCCTAGCAGCTCCTTGCTCACCCACACAGGTCTGTTGCCTCTTTTGCTTGAATTCTTACTCATAGGGATGCAATGATCTTGAGCTTGGAGGAAGCTCAAGACCTTTCTTAGTTTTCAATAATTTGTTAAATACAGTTTGTAAAAATTAAAGCACACACAATGTTTATAGACACGCCTGACAACATGAAATATCAAGATTTGTGCTTGAGCTCAAGCTTCTCATGTATGGTTGTGGCAACACAGAGTTTATAGCAACAGTCTTTATTACATCACATTTAAAAAAAAAAGGTCTTTAAGGAGTGCAAGTTATGAATGATTAAATTTAAAGACATTATTTTCAACTGCATTTTTCTGCAAACCAACAAACACTGTCCTTCAAGAGCTTCTTTTATTTCCTATCCTGAGTTAAAGTTTATATTAATATAATTTTATATGATTTATTATGATAATGAGCATCTTGCCTACATTATTACAGAATGACATCTTTGTTCCAGAATCAACACACAGCAGCTCAATGCATCACAAAGCAAAAAGAAAACCCATACTCAAAGAAAACCAAACCAACCAACCAAAAACCCTTAATCATACAATACAAGATGTACTATCATGAATATGATGGCAATAAATCATAAATTATCTTTCTTTAACATTCACCTTTTATGTCTCTCACTTCTTTCTCCAATCCCTTGCCATTATTTACATGAAAACTACAGCTGGAACAGGTTAGCCATAGACATTGTTCCTTGGAGGTTTTCAAGATCTGGCTGAATGAAGATCTGCACAACCATTCCTGACCTCAGAGCTGTTCATGCTTTGAACAGGAGCTTGGACTAGAGACCACTCAAGGTCTCTTCCCACCTGAGTGATTCTGTGGTTCCAAAGTTCTATAGTTCCGAGTCCATGAACGCCTCAATCTCATCATGATTGTGATAAAAAATTGAAGGAGTAAATGTCTTGAAACTTTCCTCCCTTTCTTCAACCCCTTTCCCTATTTCACTTACAATTTCCCAGTAAGGGAGGACTTGAACTGTTGCTCATAGGATAATCCCAAGAAGATGAAGAATTTAATATTAGGGATTTGTCCAAACCCATAATTATAAAGGCCAAACCTCAACTATCTTCTCAGTTCTAAATATAGTATCTTTCCAGATAAGCTCTTCTGCACATATGGAAACCTGTGCACACAAGGATAAATTACACAGTCTATTAGAAATTCTGCTTATGTGTAAATTTACAGATTTTACAGATTATGTGTAAATTTACAGATTTCTGTGAATAATTCTAGCAGCTTGTACTTTAACTAGAAATGAAGAGATGATGCTAACTTTCAAAGGATATTACGAAAATCAAACTTCCTGTGTTGTTATTATGACAACATCCAACAGAAATCAGATGGCAGAGGGCTTATTGGCTCAACACCTCGCGTTTGCTCTTCTATCATAAAACCTTGAACACTTGTTTTGCCAAAATTTCAGTAATTTCAGCTTGCTGGACAGCTGTCAATCCACAAGATACCATCAGATAACAGTGTGACAGGACCACAGGGAGATTATTCACTTGATGTAAATGCCTTGCCAAAGTTCAGTTACAAACTTTATCTAGCTGGGGAGCACTTTCTGGCTCTCAGTTTGCCAAGCTTATTCCACAGACACTGTGAATTTATTAGCTGAATACCTTGAGCTCTCTTTGTGTCAAGACAGCCTTTTGTGAGGATTCTGAATAAGCATCAGTCATCTGTGATTTTAATAGGTCATTCCATCTAGTATTCCAAGTTACTGTCAAGGGAGAGTCCTGTGTTATGGCACTGCCCAGCTGGCATAGTTTAGGGCACTTTCTGACTTGCCAGTTGTTATTTTGAGGCATGTGTACTTAATTAGCTTTTGAGCAAACAAGCATTTTTCTTTCCAGGAAAGTTGATTGTGCACAATTTATTGTTCTTGATTTTAAAGGGATAGTGCTGGCTTTGATTTTGCCAGCTATTTATTCCCTCTCGGATAGTGATAGGAGGGGTTTTCATGGGGACAAAGAATGTGTGCTTTTGCATAGCTGTTATAACATTACAGTTTTTAGGGTTTCATATATAAACATTTTCAGACATCTAGGGTTTTTTTTTCAGCAAATAAAATTAGTTACTTTTTTCCTCATATTCCAGACTTTAACTGAGCAGATTAATTTCTTCTCTAATATATCCATTTGCTGTTGGTAAGAAATTAAAGGACCTAACCTTTCAAAAGTCACTGAACCTGGCTGCTGAACTGGTGAGAAGAACAGTATCAGTGAGGATCTGCTGATCCTCATCCATCATATTTGAGAAACCGTGGTAGTCGTAATCCAGTGAAATTCCCATAAATTGGAAAAGAGAAATGTAACCCCCAGTTTTAAACAGGGAAAAGAGAGGACCCGGGGAACTACAGGCCAATCATTCTCACCTCTGTGTCCAGCAAGATCATGGAATAAATCCTCCTGGAAACTATGCTAAGGCACATGGAAAATAAGGAGGTGATCGGTGACAGCCAACATGGCTTCACTGATGGCAAATCTTATCTGAAAAATTTGGTGGCCTTCTATGAAGGGACTACAATATTGGTAGATAAGGGAAAAGTAACTGATGTCATCTACCTGTACCTGTGCAAAGCATTTGACACTGTCCCACATGACATCCTTGTCTCTAAATTGGAGAGGAATAAACTTGATGGATGGACCACTTGGTAGATAAGGAATTGTCTGCATGGTCACATTCAAAGTGTTGCGGTCAACGGATTGATGTCCAAGTGTAAATCAGTGGCAAGTGCAGATCCTGAGAGGTTGGTATTTGGACTGGTGTTCTTTAACATCTTTGTCAGCAATGTGGACAGTGGGATTGAGTGCACTGTCAGCAAGTTTGCCGACGACACCAAGCTGTGTGGTGCGGTCGATGCGCTGGAGGGAAAGGATGTCATCCAGAGGGACCTTGACAGGCTTGAGAGGTGGGCTTGTGCACACTGCACAAAGTTCAACAAAACCAAGTGCAAGATCCTGCACCTTGGTTGGGGCAATCCCATGCGCAAATACAGACTGGGTGGAGAATAAATTGAGAACATCCCCAAGGAGGAGGACTTTGGGGTTTTTGGTTGATGAAAAGCTCAACATAAGCCAGCAGTGTGTGCTTGCAGCCTAGAAAGTCAATGGTATCCTGGTCTGCATCAAAAGAAACATGACCAGCAAGTCGAGGGAGGTTATTCTCCCCCTTTACCTTACCCTCATGAAACACCACCTGGAGTACTGTGTCCAGTTCTGGAGTCCCCAACAGAAGAAAGACATGGAGATGTTGGAGAGAGGGGGGCTGGAACACCTCTTCTATGAAGACAGGCTGGGACAGTTGGGGTTGTTCAGCCTGGAGAAGAAAAGGCTCTGGGGAGACCTCATAGCAGCCTTCCAGTACCTGAAGGGGGCCTACAGGAAAGCTGAAGAGGGACTTTTTGCAAGGGCATGTAGTGACAGGACAAGGGGGAATGATTTCAAGCTGAAAGAGGGTAGATTAGGAAGAAATTATTTCCTGTTGGGGTGGTGAGACACTGAAAGTGATTGCCCAGAGGAGTTGTGGATGTCCCCTCCCTGGAAGTGATAAAGACCAGATTGCATGGGGCTTTGAGTAACTTGGTTTAGCAGGAGGTGTCCCTGTCCATGGCAAGAGAGGTGGGAACTATATGATCTTTAATGTCCCTTCTAACCCAAATCACTCTATGATTCTATTATTATAAAACTTATCTGACTGATTTCCTGACACAGACTCATGTGTGGAACTGGTAGTTCAGAACCTCAGAATTTTCAGGCTGATTTCCAGTTAAAATTAGCTGGGTTTATGCTAATTTGTCTTACATAGGATAATAAACTTCATGCTGAGAGGCAAGGAAATGTGACAGGAATATTAACAACTATGGATCTTTCATGTTTAAGACAAACAAGTTAAAAGCCATGCAATGTGAAGCAATCAGCTGAGTGTTTTTGAACACCCTTGGTTAAAGGATATAACTAGGATTAAAACAGAGCAAGAATCAAATGTTAGTGAAAAAATGCTTCTACGTATTTCTTTGATGCCACTTGAAGATTAAGAACATTACTTTTGTGAATACGTATGTTTAACCAGACCTTGAGGAAAGAGAGAAAGCAGCTATATCTTAGCCTAGTTCTAAACCTTTGCATTTATAAACATATATGCACATATTTAAATAGTAAATTCATAATTCCAGACTCTTCTGCCTAAAGATCACTGACCTGCTTGAGTGTAGCTATAAACAAGCATGAAAAATGTAATTATACAGAACTCTGCTCTCAGAGTTGATTGAAATAGAGAGAATTATTTTGAATGTCCTGTAAGAAAGAAAACTATATGCTTTAATATATTTCCCGTCTTGCTTTCCGAAATAGAAAACAAACAAGTATGACTATTACTCTGTGAAGGACCAGCACAAAATATATGTATGCAAAGGTATTAAATGTCTTTCTTAAAGTTTAAAAAGGATGCACTTTTTCCTTAAATAAAAATTATTTTACATCTGATTACACTAATTTGTAACTGGCTATAATTTAAATCTTATCAGTTTTACAGTATATCAATGCAAAAGAAAAACATTTCTGCACGGAATTATACTACTTCTTCGCAGTCTGAAAATTTGCCTGCTTAGTCCATAATGGAAGCCTGCAACACACTTAAAATGTGCTTTCATTATGTAATAAAATATTTTGCAATATTTTGGTTACTCTTTTATTCCCAGCTCCTTACCAAATAATAAAATAGCAAATTTCTCTTAGTTTGGGTTTTGTGCTTTTGTTTTATAGGGTCCTGATGTTTTATTTTAACTTTCTATCCTGATGTGGACAGTACAAAATGAATGAATCAGACAATGCAGGTGTAAAATATCTATTGTAATACCTTGCATGCTACTTACGGAACTACCTTTCACTTAAAAAAAAATGTCTTACTAGCTGACTATAATTTGTCATTTTAGCAATCTGTTCAGTCAACATTGAAATTAAGAGACCAGAAATTTTTTCTTGTATCATTTCTGAACAGAAACTACCCTCATCTTTGAACATTATCTTCAGACTTGTTTCAGACACAAATTATCTGAGAAATACCTTTTTTCCTTCTTTCTTTCATGGCCTGAGAAGTTAAAAATAGTGTGAAATGATCAAAGAACAATTGATTTCCTTCCTATCACAATACATTGTGTTTGCAGTGTTTCAAGTTTAGAAAGACAAGAGTTTCAATAGAAACAAAAAAAACCCAAAACACCTGACTGTATTTTAATAGAATAAATAATGATATTAAAGAACAAAAAGTTACAAAATGAAGACAACATCTAAACATGAATAGTATATTAGTGAAAAAATTCCAAATCTTTCCCCTACTTCTGTGACAAAGTTACATATATAGCTGTTTTTCTCTGTTGATTGTTTAGGTTTGGTTGGTTGGTCATTTCTTTAAGACTAAAGAGGTTGGATGAGCTTGGCTCTTGGATAACAGAGTTGCCTGTGCTGCATATTCAGTGATAAATGAGCAGGATGAGTAAGAACCACTCAAACCTCACTATTTGCATGAAACCCTACATTAATGTACAATTAGTGTGTATAAGAATATGGATTTACCTTGATTGTGATTTCAGACTTCTGAAGAACCCGAGAAACCCAGGTTGTAATTCAACCATAGCAAGATAGAAGAAAAATCCAGAGTTATACTTTGTGGCCTGATAATGACCAAAGCAACAAAATCACACCAAATAATTTGAACAAATGAAACTATTTGTCCCAGAATAGGATAGGTCAATGATGACTAACTCTTTCAATGCAAAATATGTTAGATATGACAGACTTTAGATTGGATATTAATATATTTTGGAAAGTATTCAGGATATATTACTGATTAGATTAGATAAATGATCAGCATAGCTAATTTATTGTCTTCAAAGGAAAATATATACAAAGCTGCAAAGTTTTTTGTTTTCTTTTTGCTTTCTTTCTTTTTTTTTTTTTTTAATCACTTGTTGCGAGAGCTGTCAAACAGAATCAGTAGAAAAAATTAGTAGAGAATTTTGACTCTGACCAGAAGGAAAAAACCCCACACTTTAGTAAGAGGCATAGGCCAGGCTAATTACTATAAAAGCTAAGGAAGCTGGTACTAGGTGAGAGAACAGGGAAGCTAACATTCTGAAAAAAAGCAATCATTAACTGGGGGAAGTGACAGATACAGCAGACTACCTGGCTTAAAAAAGGAAAAAAAGAAAAAAGATTAAAAAAAAATAAATAAAAGATAGAATTTCTTTATTCAACCCATTATCTTCTTTTCCAGCTCTTAAAATCTGTTATTTTTTTGTTATTCCAATTACTCTATCTTAGCTGCGGTACATTTCACTTCACAGAGAGAAAAAATTAAAATATGTAGACATTTAATTGTATACATCAAGCAAGCTGTGATTAACTATCCAAGTAATTAACAAATTTAAAGAGGAAATATTCTTTATAAATTTGTATCTAAATCAATAAAAATAAATGGAAGCTAGTTTGATATAGATACTCCTTTATCCATCATTAAAAACACAAAGATCATAAAATCAAAAACTACACTAGAAATTTTGATAATAAATACATTGGAAATTTGGAGTTAATCCAGATTTTAAAAATATTTTTACAGCATGAGATTTACTTATTCAGATACTAATTTATCTTTTTAATTAAATATTAACTAATAAATATTAACTAATTAACTAAAAATTAACTAATTAAATATTAACTATTTAACATAATTTTATGTTAGGAAAAAAAACACCCAGCAAAAATATCATTAATACATACATGGTCTCACATATTCTCAATACATTATTTCTTAATAAATTTTCCTACTTAAAACTTTCCTACTCCTACTCTATTCCTGATCTGCAAAGAAAGTTTATAGTAGTTTGCCAGTGGCAGTAATGAAAAAATACCAAATTGTAGCACTGTAATTGGTACACCACATTCACTCAATTACATTCACTCACAGGAAGAAAACAGAGGATGCTCTCTCCTATTTCATTTTGGTATGAATTCAATTCTTATCATTAAAGAGGTAATTTGTCTAAGTATGATGCAAACTTGATCAAACCACTCACTCTTTCCCTTCCTTTATTGAAGATTTTCTTCAGCTATAAAACCTTGAAAGCAAGATTTTCCTTGTTTTCCTTGTGTTTTAGACACAAGGTTTTTTAGACAAAACCTTCCAGGTTTTTTAGAAACAACAATTTATACAAATCGAACAAAAATGTGATGGAAAGTATAAAGTATTGGTCAGATTTTTATTCTTTCTTATACTGATACTATGCTCTGAATTGCTTATACTGCACTGGAACTGAAAAGTGTTGTTTGGCCAACCGAGAATTGTCATTCTACCAGTTTTTAGGAAACTGCAAAGGTGAGATGCATTCTGTACTTTTCTCAAAATTCCCCTTGGGACTTCAGTAGCCAAAGAATTCAAACAATATGAAATTCAGCAAATTCTGTTCTTGGGAGAAAGGATGTTATTTAATGCATTATAACCCTGACAACAAGGTCTGAAAATCTCCTGGTGTAGTATCTTTTTTTAATAGAGATTAAATATTCTACAGTCTACATTTCTGTTTGATTATTTTTGTGTATAGTCTCCTGGGACAACTCATGAGCCATTTAGAAAACCCGTTGAAGGAATATTTCAGGTTCCTGCCACTTTAATAGGGACTATTAAGTACAAGTAGATTTTTAACATTGTTCACCAGCTCTCATACTTCACAAAGTTGTTGGAAATTCTCTGAAATATCTTTTTGGTGACATATAAAAATAGACGTTTGAGATTTAGCACAAGGAAATAAAAAGTATTCAGTCCCAACAAAAAATGTATCACTCTTTCACACGCTTAAAAATGGAGTCTCATACATGGATGACACTGATGTCATATGCACACAAATATTTTTTTTTAAATTCTGTAAACCAACTTTCTGTGTCTTTAGTGCTGGCATAATTTAAAATCTTACCTAAAAGACCAGCATGAGATTTAATTTTTTTTCTCTTTCTTTCTTTAATGGCTATCTGGGATTCATCAGCTTTTGCGTCCTAAAGTTCATTTGATTTAAGTTAGTTTCTCTGACTCTCATTACTATCAGTGAATAGAGAAGGGAAAAAAAAAGAACTCAGAAGAGGGTAGTCATCAACTTGGGTAATTGCCCTACATACTTGTTAGAGTCTATGAATCTGAAGTACATGAAACAAAATCAAAACTGAATGGGCTGCCTTTCCATCTCAGAAAGAGTTCTTGCAGTTCTTTGATTAGTATTATGTAAAATATCCAAAGCAAACACTGTATTTTAATACCATGTTATATGATCTTTGTAGGCAAGTTGTATAACTAATGTTTTTTTCATGATATGGTGGTTATAAATTGTTGGATTCTTGAGAAAGTGTATGTAACTTGCTTATTTTTTATGGATTTTGTAACTGAAAGCCTTCTGAATATATAATAAAGCCTTTAGGTTAGGACAATTAATATAATAGTGATGCAAATGAAACTGTAAAACTACTATTTTAGGATGTAAATCACCAATCCAATATGAGAGAGAAGGAAGGCCTGCTGTTTCCATCTGCCTTTACAAACCATAATGGTAGATAGGATAAGAAACAATGAACTTAAATACCAAGAAGAATGATTCAGGCTGGGCATCTGATGACAGGAAGAGCGAAATACTATAGTGTACTTTAGAGACACAGCAGAATCACCATTACCAAAAATTTTTAAGAAGAGAAAAGACACCTCCAAGCTGGACCAAATAGATCAGACTGCTCACAGCCATATCCAGTCAAGTTCCTTGATATGGCTGTCCATCTTTGTAGTGGAGGACACTACCTTTTTTGACATGTTCATCACACCTGCTAGAACTCCCAGGCCCATTATTACAAAGTTGTTTTCTAGCTAATTGGTGACCAGCCCGTGTAGTTTGGTATTATTCCATCCTATTTGAAGGACTTTGCATTTGCATTTGTTGAATATCATGATGAGCTTCCTGTTGACTCATTTCTGCAGTTTGTCTAGGTCAGTCTGAAGAGCAACCTGGCCCTCCAGCATTTTAACTGTCCCTAGAAATTCTTTCCATCTCTGAACTTGTTGAGAACATTCTAGGAAAGGTGAAGGTTTTCTTTTTCTGGAGTATGGATATGAAAATGTATCTATCCACCTGCTCTCATTCCAAGAATATTGAGGTAATAGACATTCAGATCTAATATTATTGAAGCCGCTTAAATAACTTTACACTAGCACTTAATGGTTTTCATAATCTTGTTTTACTTTCTGTTCTTTCTGGTTTGTTTTCAGAAATACATTTTATAAAAACAAAAAATGTTTACTCTCATGAATCAAATAGATGGTGCCTATATAAAACTATTACAAAGTAGCCCTGATCTCTGGAAAAACGTATTTTTTTTAATTGAAAGCATTACCCTTTCCATAAGAATCTTTGTTATATTTGCTAGATTTTAAATAACAGTTTGAATGTACACAGCCACAACACCCAAGAGAGATGGGTTTTTTTTAGTTATACTGTGATAGTACATGTGCACCACTGTGTGCAGCTAGATGCATACAGATTGAATCCTGAGCCAAGACTGGAAAATCAGGGTGCCTGTTACAGATCAGTGGTTCTGAGAGATATTTTTATTTTTTTTTATTTTTTTTTTTCATAAATATGGTAAGGACAAGGTAGTTCAGCAGCAACTGTAAGTCCCTTTGTAGGATAATATAGGATCTGTCACCCCTTCAAATTCACTGAGATATTAGATTAAGAGCCTGTGGAGAGGTGTTTTCCTGTCATGTTTTCTCAAAAGTCTTACTTACCTCTGTTCAGAGTGAAAGGTCGTCAGCAAAGCCAACGGATCAGACATGGTATCAGGTACAAAACAGGTAGTTTCTCTCTAACACAGCATATGTAGCCAGAAGAATCCAAGTGGTCTGTACTTTACTAATATTACCCAATTCAAGATATGAGCCTAAACCAAGTCTTTGAAACCAAATCCTCTTGAATTCTCAGGTGTCTAAAACTGTGAGCAATCAATTTCACTGTGGATGATTTTGAGGAAGTTTGGAGTCACATCCAGATGGCTACTGGTCACCAGCGGTGTCCACTAAGGCTCTGTACTGGGGCTGGTTCTGTCCAACATCTTTATCAATGATCTGGATGATGGCATCCAGTGCACCCTGAGTAAGTTTGTGGATGACACTAAGTTGGGCAGGAATGTTGATCTACCTGAGGGTAGGAAGGCTCTGCAGAGGGACATGGGCGGGCCGCAGCGATGGGCCAAGACCAATTGTATGAGCTTCAACAAGTCAAGGTGCTGGGTCCTTCACCTGAGCTGCAACAACCCCATACAAAGGTACAGGCTTGGGGAAGAGTGGCTGGAGAACTGCCTGCAAGAAAAGGATCTAGGGGTGCTGGTAGACAGCTGGCTGAACGTGAGTTGGCAAGAGAACAAGACAGTCTTCTATTTAGCATGTAACCAAGACAAAAGAATTCCTATGAGTAGATTTGTTTGAAACTTCTTTAAGTTTTTATACCCTCATAATTCAGATATTTTATTTCCTGTAAAGTCCTCTTACAAAGCTAACGCTGTCCCTGTCTACCTAATTCAGATGTTTCATTCTCTTGAAAATCATTCTTTTCTGAAAGTGAATTAACAAAAGAAAATTAGTCAAACTGAAAATTAAAAGCTATAATCCCTCCATATGTCTTTAATACTGATAATAATGTCTTTAATGACTAAAGCAAAAATAATTTTGGTAAATTGTTCTTTTTCTCACAATTGATCATGCCTAATTAATGTCACCATGCTTATTCTGTAAAGTGTATCTTGCTGGTTTCACCCTATGTTCCTTAGTAAACATTTTGATACTGTTAGATGCAAAAGCTGTAGAGAAATTTTTTTTAAGATGTTAAATTCATTTAAAATCATGATGATCACTGGAAGATAAATGAACTTAAATCATTCTTAGAAAAATAAGAAAATACCAGTGCTGTGCAGTTTTCAAAACAACCTCATGTAACACCATTTTTAGTCACTCCATATCATTAGAATCAATTACCTTGTACTTTCAGCAAACTGATATAATGGTTCAATGTACCAGAAAAATAACTTTTTCTCAATGTAGAATATACCCTCCACTTCATCATCTTCTTGTTATATGTCATTTCCCTGGCACCATCCATTTTCATCCCACCCTTCTTTGCCACTGGATTTATTATATTTATGCAATAGGTAACTGATTATTTCCTGCCAGTTGGAAAGTGATCATCAGCTCCACTGTAACTAGATTAACTCCTTGCTTGTGTTACCTTTCAGGTAAATCCTATCTTCTCTGCAGAATATCCATACTCATTACAAATATAAGGGTATTAAAAATGTAGTTTAATATGTATAATGTTTGCTTTGATCATTTTTATCATGATTATAATGCTCAAAATCCTTACATAACTGCATTTCTTGCAATCTTTCATTAACACTTCTTGGATTCCTATAAAGGGCGATCATCAGCAGCGTAGAGGTGATAAACACAAAGAATTGCTGGTTAGTAGGCAGTATATGTTTTCAGTCTCTGGTCAAGCTTTAAAGGAGTGACATATGTCAGAGGATATGTTTTTCCCAGAAAACCAGTTGAGTTGCACCATAGGGTTCTTGGGAGAACTTTCAGTTTATTACAAGTATTACAGAAGACATTTATAATGCATTAGTGAAGGAGGTAAGCACACTGACATGCACTTGTACAAAAGAATTTGATTTCTACAGAACTGATATGAAATTAGAAAACATGCATAATCTAAATATTGTTCTTAGTTGTTTTGCTGGGAAAAAAAAAAGGAAAATTTACTTTCTTTATAATTCAGGAAAAAAAACCCACCATGGATTGTCAAAGCATTTCCTTTCAAACAATAATAATCAAATACACCAAAATTTCGATCTTTATGTCAGTGGGACTTCTTGTGAAATGTATTGCTTTTCAAAATACATGACAACTTACAGCTGTAGAGGTGTATTCAGTGGATCAAAAAATGAAGCATTTCTGGAGGACTCAAGCCGGTGCTTTTTGTGTTTGTGTGCATGCAACACTTGCAGAAAAATATTGCTACACTGTATCCTCTAGAAGATTAAACCTAGCAGAGAATTTACAGTCAGAAAAGGAAATACAGAGATGATTAAGTCTCTCAGATTAAGTTAATATATCTTGGCAATTTCTTTTGATAAGTGCCCTTCAAGAAACTCACTCGATTAAATGAAAAGACTATTAGAATAGTTGCGCAGAATATTTTAATCAGCAAATGGAAAAAGATTTTCTCTATCAAACAGCTAATCGAGTATGGTTTATTTTGAAACTTTCAGTAAATACTTCTAATTTTATTTTTCATATTTCCAAAGGAAACCATCTATCTCATATATTTTGGCATTTTGGTCAGACTAACTGTCATTTAGTTCCAATTCCTATTGTTTCCTGATTATAAAAGAGCAACAGAATTAGCCTGTTTTATTTTATGTTGTTCCCCCCCCCCCCGCATTCAAATTACATCTTGCTCTCAGACTTCTATTTAATACCAAGAAAAAGCAAAATTAATGTTATGGTTTGAGCAGGCATGTATGAAATTCTGTGTTATTAGTGTGAGTACCTGTCAGAGAGATAATATAAGAGCATGCAACAAGACTAAGCCTTTCAGGGAGATCAACAGATACATCAAAGTTGTTTGTGACCTATTTGGAAAAAAATAATCATAACACAGGATCTTAATGAGTTTTATCAGACCGTCTAGTAGTCCTAATTCAGTCTGTGGATGGCGAGAAGAGTCCCCCACAGGTGCTATCAGAAGACACCATTGCCATTATCACCCATAGAATTCCATCTGGTGGGGATTTTTCATATTGAATTGGAACTCCATGCAGGGAACTGCTACATTTTGCATGTGTATAAATCTTTTTTCATTTGAGCTGGATGAGAGGCTAAGATTACCATCAACAGGAGCTAAACAAAATTTTGGAGATAAAGCTATGATTATGTCAATAAGCCCTCTGCATGAGGCAGTAGCACTGAAGCATTCACAGAAAATTTAACATTACAATACACCCTCCCTTATGGCTGGTAAAGCTTTTGTTGAACATAATAGCAGTTCCTTGATACAGAGTCACAGCTTTACAGTCCTATTCTGTCTCTTTCTCAGTCACCATTATAAGAAGATAAGTAGAGTGCATACACATTTTCCTCACTCTTCTTTCTCCTTGCTGTAGAAGAAGCTAGAATAGGTATTTATAGATCTCACTATCTTCCAATAAGTAGGAGGGTTCAATAATGACATTTAATAAAGTAAAAGATGATAAATTATTTTTAAAAACCCACTATCTGTCCTAGCAATTGTCCATTATTCTTATCCTCCATAGCTGCAACAAAAAAGCTGAGCCTAAGCAGATTTATAATTGATTATAATTTTAAGTTCATTGTGCAGAATAAAGCAAAGGAGGAATTTTGATTTTTGCTCCTGGTGTGCATAACAGCTCTTCCTTTAGCATAATCTAATCTTTTTAGCTTCCAACTGTTAGAAACATTGCTGTAATTTTCATTGATGTTCCCTTTGAGTAACAAAAGTCAGTAATTTAGCCAACAGAGACAGGCTGATTAGATTTGTTGCACACTGATCAACTAAAGCACGGTCCTGATCTTACTGGCCTTCAGACACTGCTTTAGAAAGACCAACCTTAGGGAAAATATTTTGCTTTTTCTTTTAATTTTCTAATAAATAAATTTAGCAGCTTAGAAAAATTACAAATTATTTGCCTAACTCTATGTTTAATATGACATGGAAATAATGATTAAACATCACACAAGTAATGAGAAGCATTCACAGACAAATAAAAATAAAACAAGGTTTCAATCTAAAAAAGAATGATGCGCTTCAAAAGTGAACTGAACATGAAAATAATAGAAAGAAGTTGAGAAGGAAGACATTAATATGAGAATAAACACAAAATGGAAGATAAGAAGAATCATGGAGAGTAAAATCAATATCTGAAAGAAAATTGGCTAATAAAAATACCATGTTATGTAATTTCCTTTTTCAAAAGTGAGTTCTCTAAAGAGAAACTGGTACAAACACGATATGAACACACAATGTAACACAGTAGATAAATGTCTCCTTATCATAATAAAAAATTGATTAAATAACTGGTGATCTCACATGCAAGAGAAGAATAAGTAGAATACACAAGTACGTTCATGGCAAAAGATCAGTTAAAGATCAAAATAAAACTTAGGACAATAGTGCATTAGCCAGTGAGTTCACAGGGCTAGTAATTAATTAAAAAGAAAAAAAAGAGAACTTTATCGTAAATAAATAATTAAATACCTATGCTGGGAGTATACCCAAGTATAAAGTATATCAGGTTATAAACTGTGAGAATTGGTTTGGTTTTTGTTTGTTTTGGGGTTTTTTTTTGAGACTTCAAACTTGGTGTAATGTGGAATTGTTAATAACGTGAGAAGATGCATGTATATATACATATTAGTGATCTAACAGGGTCAGGGCATAGGTTGAAACACTAGGTTGCATTTACATAAATCACTTTATTTTCAGCCATTCCCTATTACATTTTTGACCCATACCACTGACAATTCCCCTTGGCAATTTGTGGAAGGTGTTTGGCATAACACTGTTTGGGAATCATTCTCTTCAGGCCACTTTGCTTTGAGGAGAAGAACCTGGTGGTATTGACAGGGGTATGTTGTCCTCAAACACAGAGGATGGACATTTGTTCATGTTATTTGTTAGTATTAATGTAGCTCCTAGGCATGTCTTATGGCACAGTGTAATGTTACCTGCTGCATTTAATGAGACATTTCATAGTCCAGAAATAATATAGCCTTGTTAAGGTAATCTTAAATTAGTTATAGGATTAGTTTTCTACAGCTGAACACCACATTAGTCATAGAATCATAGAATGGTTTGGGTTGAAAGGGGCCTTAAAGCCCATCTAGTTCCAACCGTCCTGTCACAGGCAGGGACAATTTCCCCTAGACCAGGTTGTTCAAAGCCCCATCCAACTTGGTCTTGAACACTTCCAGGGAGGGGGCATAATCAGGAGTATTCATCTGATTACTCTTATTTTATTATTGAGCTATCTTGCTAGGAAATGGTATGGTTATCTCTGCATAGTAGAGAACATTCATACACGTTTAACTGTGCAGTTTTAAGACAACATCAGTCAAATAGTCACTTGGTGACTTGGCAGCAGCAGTGGTAGGAACGGTGGTGACTGTGATAAGCCCGAGGCAAGGATTCTGTCACACTGTGCAGAGGGGCTCATAAGCTCAGGGATCCTGCCACTCACAGCCCCGAGCCCTGCTGAGACTAGGAAATTTGTGGGAACCAATAAGAAAAAGCAGAAAAAGCCTGGCCAGGAGCCACATGGGAGATTTAAATGGCTCTAAGGAGAGCGAGAGACCTGGAGCATGACGAGCAGGAGCAGGCAAATGGGGGCATGGCATATCAGTGAGGGAGTGGCACAGCAGTTTGCTTGAGGCACTTTGCATGGGCAGAGCAAGAGGCAGGGTGTGGACAAGCTGTGAATTTGGGAGGTGAGCTGAGGGTTGAATCATAGAATCATAAAATCATCAAGGTTGGAAGAAACCTTCAAGATCATCCAGTCCAACTGCCTACCTACACCACTGCTAAATCATAACACCTAGCGCCACATCCAGATGCCTTTT
>VZRW01001319.1:2137-38746 GCA_013398125.1 Aegotheles bennettii
GACATGGAACTGCTTGAGAGAGTCCAGCGCAGAGCCACTAAGATGATTAAGGGAGTGGAACATCTCCCTTATGAGGAAAGGCTGAGGAAGCTGGGTCTCTTTAGCTTGGAGAAAAGGAGGCTGAGGGGTGACCTCATCCATGTTTACAAATATGTAAAGGATGAGTGTCAGGACGATAGAGCCAAGCTTTTTACAGTGCTGACCAATGATAGGACAAGGGGCAATGGTTGTAAACTGGAGCATAGGAGGTTCCATGTGAATATCAGGAGAAACTTTTTCACTGTGCGAGTGACGGAGCACTGGAACAGGCTGCCCAGAGAGGTTGTGGAGTCTCCTTCCCTGGAGACATTCAAACCCCGCCTGGATGCGTTCCTGTGTGATGTACTCTAGGTGACCCTGCTCTGGCAGGGGGGTTGGACTAGGTAATCCTTCGAGGTCCCTTCCAACCCTAGAATTCTGTGATTCTGTGAATTGTCATCAGCATGCAGCAACAGTTACCAAACATTTTTTAGTTTATAAATGGAGAAGTAGTAAATGCAAAGGATATTGCTTTTATTAGTAGTATATATACTGTACTGTATTTCTATGTAGCGACACTTTATTTAGACAGTTGTAAACTTTGGCTAATGAGGAAAATGCAGAGGAATCTCAAGACTTGCTATGCACAGCTCTGCTATGTAATCTTATTTATAGTTCAAGGAAATGTGACAGTATTCCTTCCATTTCTGAACCCCAGGGATAGGTCCTATTGTGAATGTAAAATAGCACTGCAGCTTTCCACTTCCATTGTCTCACAGTGATTCTGTTGCCATGTAAGCCAAGGCTATGAATTAAAAATGCATTTCCTAGTTCTCAGAATTAGCAAGCTCATTCTGTTATAGTCAAGCTCTTTGCCTTTAGGTATGTGCAAGGTAAGAACAACAGATCTTACATTTGGAATTAAGCAAATTATTTTGGTAATTGTTAGAATAAAAATTAAATCCAAGTGGCTGCAACAGTGCTAGCAGCGTTTCTGTATGGAAATTTGCCATAATTAATGTATCCTGTTCTGCAAGTAAACGTTCATGTTTGTCACTAGGTTATGCCTAAGGCATCATAAGAATAATATTTTAGGAGTTATTTAGGTAAGTTATTTGAAACTGAAAAATGTCATTGAAAACAGAATTCCATCCCTGTGCTACACTTAGGTCATGTTTTCTTTACCAAAAAAAAAAAAAAAAAGGCTGTTAGTATTTCGTTATGGTGATTGCTGCACTACACAATTTGTGATGTCCTGTGTTTAAATAACGGTCATTGTGTTGTTATTCCTAATGCTTTCAAAAAACGTCCTGTGTGTACTTGAACGTAAAGTAAGATAAACAAAAAGTAGTCAGTATATTTTTTTTTCTAAGCATCATTGCTATTACATAATCGCTTAATTCAAATGCTACTTTGCATGGTTTCGAAACAAACTGGCAGTGCAACTATTTTAAATATCTTTTCATTATAGTTGAACAGATTTCTGTTCAACCATTCTGTTCATCTAACTCAGAGCAGATAAAGTCCATAAAAGGAGCATCCAAAGTGCAAATCAGAGGAGTCCTGAAAATCTGCTGTAGCAAAATATTTTTTCATATGCAGAAGAACACATGAAATTTTGTACACATAATACAACTGAAGAGTCTCTAGACTTAATTTCACAGGGCTTCCCTGTGATCTATAAATGCAAATAGTTTCCAGTAACATTAATATAATCAAGCTGTGGTTATGGTCTAAACCGCTATTCTTCGTAGCCAACACGTGCTTATAGTTTTATTTTTCACAAAATGGATTGTTGTGTTTTTTCTTCCTGATGGTTCAGGTACTACAAAGAAGCAATATATGTCTCTTTTTTTTGCTTTTACTTGCTCGGAAATGCACGATATAGGTCTTAAAAAATGCATTTCACAGCTCTGCAGATGTTTTCAGGAAAAGGGATATGAAGCAAGCACAAAGTTGCTTGTGGGCAGCAGGCACATGAGCTGAATCCCTGGCTTTTGTCCATTTGCTGGTTTTACTGTCTGTGGATTGGCTTGCTAGACCGTTGCTAATATTTCTTTCTACTTTTGATTTCCATAAAGGGGTATCTGTTAATTGCAGAGCTGCTTAATATTTTCCAGTGAAAAGTCTACTCAATGAGCATTTTTATCTCAGTAGTGTGGATTCTGTTATTTTGAAAACCTTTTGCATGTATTTTCGTGTATATCATTTGTACCTTTCCTGAACATTCAATTTTGTTCTAATAGACTATTACAAACTGTTTACTATCTGTATTTTCAGTCCTTCTTTTTTGTTATGTTCAGAAACATGATCTGGGGACTTCCTTGTCCCACTTCCACATCCCTGTTCGAATCTGTCTTCACTTTCGCATTATCTGTTTCTAAAGTTTATATCGTACATTTCTTCCAGACGGGCATTTAGATTTAGCCAAACACTCTGGTGTCTGCCTGTGCTGCAGAACCTCTGCCATGGTAAATTTAACTAGCTAGAAGATTGTCTTTTCTCCCTGGTAGTTTAGGAGGAATGCCTGAAGCATTTAGTTTCTAGTGAAACAAGGAGCCAAGTCTGCAGTGCTCATTATGGAGTAGCTGGCGGGATTCTGCAGTGGAGATGCTGTGAACGTCAACAAGGACTGTTTTTGTTGGAGAGGTTATTGCACCTCTCCCAGTGACGTAAGTTAAGCTAACAAAAGCGTGATTTTTTTGTTGGCTTAGCTGTCTCCAAAGCAAGAGTCTCTCCAGCGCAGCAATGACAGGCAGTAACCCATTTACTCTCACAGGATTGTGAACAGCTGTACTTTTACATTATGAAGCCCTTTGTGAGAGAGTTGAAGCTGTTAAAAGCTTTGTGCATAAATTATTTTTTTTTTGATACAGCTCAAAACAGATTTTATTGAACATGATAAACTCAAGCCAATGGCTAATTATATTTATATAAACATATATTATTTGCTATTCCCTAGTTGTGTGTACTTTCATATGTGTACAGCTAACTGACAATACCCTAGCTCATTTATTGAAATGAAATTTGTATCTTAAAATGTTCTTTGAGAACATTTTTAACTAAGAAAGTTGAGGCCTCCAGAAATTTGGTCTCTAGAAGCTCATAATTTCAAATAAGCTTCTGTAGGTTTGACTGCTAAAATACTCTTGAAAGGGAACATGCATAGGTCATAAATGAAGCTGAATTTTAATTCTGATAAATTTTTATTAAAATGATTTATTTATTTTTAGTTAATTCACCAATATTGTTTGTTTGTTTTGTTTTAACAGGAAACATTGGATGCTCTGGTAAAGTCTGAACATATGACAGATGAGATCAAAACTCAGTTAAATGATCTTTGTAGATTTTCCAGAGATTTGAGTACTCATTCTTCAAAAGTTTCAGGGTTGATTAAGGAGTATAACAGGTACAAATTCATCTTGTTTATAGTTAACTAATCCCATGTGTGTGTATGTGGGCATGAACTGTCTTGTAGGGAACCACTAATTAGAATTTTAGATTTAGAAACAGGTATACAATGGTTTGAATCATCATTCTGATTTTGGTGTCAGTAGAGGTTGCAAAAAGTAGCATTTTGTTGCTTTTTTTTCCCTAAAAGCCAGTCTATGCTACTAAACTCAGCTGAATCTAAGGTATATCCACACCTGACCTATTACAGGAGGAATCCTTGTGAGAAACTGTGAGGTAGCGCAATGGCTTATTTGTCTGAAGGAGGAACAAGCAATACTAGCTATAGAAGATCTTTTCCTTAATTTTGTCCTTCGGTTTACTCTTCCTTGACTAGCTGGTTCCCTGAAACAGGGGAGCTAGCATTTGCTTGCATTCTTGCTTTCTCTCAGATTACTGTAGCTGATTTACTTGGGAATATGACATCTGCATTTCAGACTCTGTTGTCTCTTGCAGGGTGTTATAGCTTTTGGATTCTGTAGTTGCAGAAGGGTGTGATGACCCAGATTGATCCCTTCTAACATTATGGAATCAGCTGAGCCACAGGAATTAGAATTCTAATCACCATAGTTCCGTGTTCTGTCCCTAGAGAGAGAAAAGGGCTTGCAGAAACTGTTCATGCTCAGGTGCACTGAATCACTCTCTTTCCACTCACTTATACCTGTCATATCTGTGACAGTTATGTCCCAGTTGACATGCTTCACTTTTAAGGAACTGGAAGCTTCTAATGGATTTCCTGGTGCTTCAGTTAAGTGCTTAAAGTTGGTAGGAGGAATCCAGGTTAACCTAACCTTACCATTGTATTTCTGAGAACTAAGTAATAGCATTGTCAGCTAACGGAGTCTTGCCTTTCCTTTCTTCCTCCCTCACTCTCTTCTGCTTCCCTGATATGATAAACCCAGCCTCTGCCTGCAAGCTTCAAAAGGATGTCAAAGCAAAGAGCAGATCCTGCAGCAAAGATTTCGGGCGGCTTTCAGGGACTTCCAGCAGTGGCTGGTCAATGCAAAAGTCACCACATCCAAGTGCTTTGATGTGCCTCAAAATATCAGTGAAGCTTCAGCAAGTCTGCAGAAAATACAGGTAACTCTATAGCAGTAAAATATTAGTCTAAGGGAGAACCAATCAAGTTTCATATAAAGATCAGACTGAATTGTTTGTTTAACAACTCTTTTTTTGTTAATGTTATTTTCTACACTAAAGGTGAATAATTGCAAGGAAATAAACACTTATTTTTTCTTTTTTAATCCATTTTATTTAGTTTAATTGTTAGGCTACAGTTAGCATGTAGGCATTGTCTCTCATAATAGTTTTCCATTTTTGTTTCTTATTTACAATAGAAAAAAAAATGTTTTTAAAGTAGAAGAGTACTTTAAAATCAGAACAATATCAGAATCAGGACTTAGTACCTGGAATTATTTCAAAGTTATGTAAATATTTTTCCTCATATATGAAAGTAGAGCCCTTATAGTGCAAGAACAGAGTTGAAATGTATGCAGTGTGAGCAGGTATTTAAAATGTTATATTTTTCACATAAAGCTAAGATAAACTCCAATAACTCTGTGGAAAGGAATGCAAATTAAAAAGTTTATTTTAATAAAGCAAGTGAAAGAAATACTTTTGGAAATAGAATATAACTATAATTTTAACTGAAAATAACAAAATGAGAATCACATAATGAGACTGTTAAACTTTCAGGTAGATCATATAACGGAAGAAATTCTTATTAGTTTCTCAGAAAATACCAAAACCCAAATCACTTCCTCCTCCTTTTTGTAAATTCACTTTCCCTTACTTAAATGGTTTACTTAAAAGTGTAAACAACCTTCTATAAATATATCAAATATTTGAGTACCACAGAATGACAATATGTTTAGAGTAAATATCAGGGGGGAAAATCCTAGTAGACATTAAATACAAGAGTCTTAGCAAGGTGGGTTTTTTCTTTATCACTGCAGCCCCTTCATAGCATAAGACTTTACTTTGTTTTCCTCCTCCCTGAAAGCTGCTTTAGATGAATTAAACTTTTTTTGACATGCTGTTACTGCTTTAGGACTTCTAGATATGTCTTGATAACTTGTATCAACTTAAGATTTTATTTTTGTTAGAATTAATGTTCTGACTGATAGCACATTTGACATCACAAGGCAATTATATCTTTGATTTTAACATAGCCAAAACTTGAAAGAAGTATCTCAACGCTAGCAGACCCTTTGCATTCTCTACCAAGACTGCTAGTGTAACACAGAATCGGAACCTGACTTAGTCATTTTTGTATCAAGCCTGTTACTTCTGAAGTGGATGTAACCTTATGATCATGGATATAAAACTTTGTATTACATACTCATGATAGTAACAGTTTAAAATAGTGGTGTTTAAGACTGCTAAATTCCTTTTGGTCCTAAATGCTCGCAAAGTCTTAATAATTACAAATTATAAGAACATTATACCAGTACATTAGAATTTAAAAACCTGGCTGTTTCCTTACATTTCTGTGTAATTCCTGCATATGCATTTTTCCATACACTTCTTGTACTCCAGCAGCGCACAAGGTTTCCATGAAGAAAAGTACTTTCAAACAGGGAAGGTAAATTAATGATGCAGGGTGATAAATCACACATCTTAGACATTGTTCAGGGTGTAAGCATCAGCCCACACCCCTACACTCTCACTGAAATTCCAGTATGGCAGTTGCCTGTGGGTAAGGCTTCAATCCTCTGTGTGCCTCAAAGTGGGCCCTGGCTCCTGCTGTTACCTGTGTCAGGATACTTGTTCCCTGAAATGAAGCTGTTACCACTTTCTGTACTATGGAGATTTGAAAGAAGTATAATACCCAATTAAATGATCAGTAACTGTCTCATGAAATGCAGAACATACAGTTAATCCTAGAGTCTTTACATATATGTTATTTAGATGCATGGCACTTCTGGATTAAGTAACTGTTGCCCCTAAGTCCCATAAATATGAACAATATTAAATGGAATGTACTGAAAGATGAGTTAGCAAGCAGAAACAATAAAGTCTTCTCCATGTTAAATTTTCTGTGAGCTTGCCATTGACCTTTACTGGGAACAAAAGTTCACCAATTAGCTTCTTTTATTACTATTTTTAGGAATTCTTGTCAGAAAATGAGAATGGACAACAAAAACTAAACCTACTAGCATCCAAAGGAGAACTGCTGTGCTCTGTTTTACCGAAGGAAAAGGCTAAAGTTATCCAGGACAAATCTGCTACCGCTAAAGAAGATTGGAAAAATTTTATCACCACCCTCCACCAGAAGGAATCTGCATTGGAGGTACTAAACCAGTCACAGTGAGGAAAGATTAGATTTAAATTTCCCCTTTGCTATTTGTTTCATTTTACTTTTGTTTACTTATATCCTTACAACCTGGGGTGTTTCATGCAGAGAATGTTGTTCGGAGAAACTGAAGGTAGCAAAGACAACAGTTGCTCAAATTCATTAACATGAGTCTCATTGAATGTACTGGATTACTAAAACACATTTTATTTTTTAAGGGCTATTTTAGAACAGATTTCTGGCACTGTTGCTGATTGAATATTCCCAGTACAGTGGGTAAATGTTGTCTCTCATACTGCAAACCAATGAAATGTAATGATTTATTTGAGCAGCTTTTTAAATAAATCCCAGTGCCTTTCCCTGTTCAGAATTCATAATTCAACCAGCACAGAAGGTGAATATCTTAAAAACATAAATCTCTTGTAAGGTCATAGGTTTTAAGGTCAAAAGGTCTTAACTAAAATTCCCTGCGTAGCGTTAGGCGTTCCTCTGTCAAACCAATGCTGCCTAGCCAGCTGAGAAAATATTTAAATGTATTTAATACATTGTGTAGGAAGCCTTTAAAAAAAATTCTCATGTAGAAAGGACTTACCTTTCTTCATTGGAGGGTTGCCATGGAAAGAAGATGTCCTTAGAGGTTAATTTTTTTGAGCCAAGCATTTTTCAGTCTCGTAGGCTTAGTTTTTCATTCTGATGTTTAATTTAACTGATAAGGCTATAGCTAAAAAGAAAACTAAATCAGTCTGATGGGAAAAAAAATAAAAATAACTAGGATACAGGAAGCACTATACTGTTCAGGTTTCTATTCCATATGAATTATTTCAAATGCTCTTTTTTTTTTTTTTTTTAATCATGCAGAATAAACATACAAGAAAAATATGCAGGCACTGCAGGAATGGGTACATATGACTTTATGCACACATTTTTTCAACCAAAATTTTATACTAAAAAGAATATAATCAGAAATTATCCCCAGGATTGGGTTGAACTTAGTCATACATCACCTAGGAATAGTGGCAGCCCACTTAAGGAGGGGTCAGTGTGAATGACTGCAGTCAGATGTTAGGTAACTCATATCCCAGATTAGCCTTTCTTCAGAAGACTGCCTTAGCTGTGTGAGTTAGACTTACATTGAGTTAATGCTCATAAGAACTGTAAAGCTTTCAGCTCACAAGAAATTTGCTTCATCCTTTTTGTAACTTTGTAGATATATCCTACATTGTTGCCTCTCTTTTGCCTCTTTAAGCAGGTACTCTGTCAGATTTTTCTTTCAGTGTCTGTGGGGTGGGAAGGAGAGGAGCTGCTGTAATTTATTTGGAAGAATTGTGTAGTTTTTGGCTGCAATTGTATATCCTTTTTGTGTGCTTGATCTGTGTGTTGTGCATTACAATTATGCCAAGCATAGTGGGACTGTTGATAAAACTGTGCATATCTTCTCAGAACTTAAAGATCCAGATGAAGGATTTCGAAGCAACTGCTGAGCCTCTGCAGGAGTGGCTGACCACAACTGAGAGGATGGTACAAGGAAGTAGCAGTAGGCTCCATGATCTTCCTTCCAAGAGGAGAGAACAGCAAAAGTTGCAGGTGACTTCTTACAAGCCTTTTTAACACAGCCAGCCTTTCCTGTGCCATCCTCCTGGCCTCATTAATTCCATACAAAACCTTGATCATCTTAGCATCCTGACCTCTAAATAAGATGAGAACGGGTTTCCAAGGTTGCTGTTGATGATCCTGTTCCATCAGGTTTTGCATCTCCACATTTCTTATCATGTGCTGCTGCTTTGCTGTAGCTGTATGGTGTGCCTTTCTTAGCAAGCTTGCCATATGTCACTTCTATTTTTCATGGGGCCTTGATGTTTGTCTATTTCCTGCTTTCTTGCATCCAGTCTTAATATTAACGTGCTTGTGCTTTACAGTCTGTCCTTGAGGAAATAAGCTGCCACGAGCATCAGCTCAACAGGCTAAAAGAGAAAGCTCAGCAGCTGTGGGAAGAGCAAGCTGTCAGCAAAAGCTTTATGCGCAGAGTGTCTCAGTTGTCTTCTCAGTATCTTACTCTAAGCAATCTGACAAAGGTAATGCACTCAGCATATGTGCTTTTAAGCAATTCATTTGATGTATGTGGGGAAAAAGAAAGACTGAAATGTGAAACACTGCAGTTGTCTTCCTTGTCTTCTCTGTGATAAGTCTGAGCTATCTTGTCTTTCATACTGGCTTTAAAGAGTGGGAAGTAAGGACCTGAATAATTCAGTGGATTGCCAACAAAATGGAATTGTCATTAAAAAAAAATCAATGTTATTTGATTAAAAAGTAAACCTCACCTGATCATACAATAATCAGGTTTGATTTTGATTATTTCAAGCATTGAAGACATTTATTTCTGTAATACGTGGCACCTGAAGTATTTTACAAAACTTAGGGCAGGTTTTTGTTTTGGTTTGGCTTTTTTTTTAGAAATACAGAATACAGAAAAGTTATTGCTTCGTCGTATGCTATAATGACAATTAATTATTTGCATCATCAGCATATTCATCTAAAACAGATAGGTTGTTCTTCTGAAAACATTACCTCTTAGGCTGCTTTTGAAGGTTCAAGGGGAGGCATAGGCCAAACTCTAAAGCATCAGGCTAAGAACTGAGAGTTTAACCTAACTCTGTTTTGCTGAGTGATGCATGACACACTTCACCATTTAATAGTTCTGCTGTCTCTAGTTTTTTCACAAAGTTCCAGTCATGAAGAAGGCTTGGTACTGAATTAGGTTTATAGTTACTGCAGTAATGAAATAATTAAGGATATAGCAAGTGTGTTATGGGATAGCAATTCAATTCAGAAAGTATTTATGTTTGGGCAGTGGCTTGTTTGTTAATTTCTATTTCTTCTGTGGAAATAGAAATTATAAAACATATCTGGAGCTGTATGACTTACTGAAAATGATTGTATACATGCCCATAATAAACTTTCATGACTGCAAAATCACAGAATCACAGAATCCTAGGGATTGGAAGGGACCTCGGAGGATCATCTAGTCCAACCCCCCTGCCAGAGCAGGGTCACCTAGAGTACATCACACAGGAACGCACCCAGGCGGGGGTTTGAATGTCTCCAGTGAAGGAGACTCCACAACCTCTCTGGGAAGCCTGTCACAGTGCTCCATCAGTCTCACAGTAAAGAAGTTCTTCCTGATATTCACATGGAACCTCCTATGTTCCAGTTTGCAACCATTGCCCCTTGTCCTGTCATTGGTCATTACTGTAAAAAGCTTTGCTCCATCATCCTGATACTCACCCTTTACATATCTGTAAACATGGATGAGGTCACCCCTCAGTCTCCTTTTCTCCAAGCTAAAGAGACCCAGCTTCCTCAGCCTTTCCTCATAAGGGAGATGTTCCACTCCCTTAATCATCTTAGTGGCTCTGCGCTGGACTCTCTCAAGCAGTTCCCTGTCCTTCTTGAACTGTGGGGCCCAGAACTGGACACAATACTCCAGGTGTGGCCTCACTAGGGCAGAATAGAGGGGGAGGAGAACCTCTCTTGACCTACTAACCACCCCCCTTCTAATGCACCCCAGGATGCCATTTGCCTTCTTGGCCACAAGGGCACATTGCTGGCTCATGGTCATCCTCCTGTCCATGAATGAGAAAGGGAAAGATGCATGAGTTACTAACATTGGCTTATGTGGACAGAACTTGTACGATTTGTCAGGCTGAGAAGAATGAATCTGAGGCAGAGGATACAAACGATCCAGACTATGAGAGAAATCCTGAAGTTCTTTAGATAGCCATGAATGCATGAGAAAGGTGCCTCTCTATAACTTCCTAAGCCTGTTTCACTGACCTGACTTTAGTTCCCTGTCACTGTGTAAAATGCACTCTACTCTGTATTCCTATTCACCTGAGGCCTTTTCATAATGTAACCTGAGCATTTATTTTTGATTTGTATGAGTGTCAGTAATTTTTCAGAGTAGTTATACCAATGGGAGTCATTGAGGAAAAGAGGTCTTTCTTTTCCAAGTATCAACAAAGTAATGTTACTACAGTGGCGTACCTTAAATCTGTCTTGTGCATTGACAGATTTCACAAGTTATCTTCAGCTGCAACACTGAAGTGGAGTTTAGGTATGATTTACCAGATGTTTAAGAAAAAGTGAAACCAGAAAACTCTCATCTACTTTGGATTAGAAGACAATTAAATAAAGCTTTACATTTAGGGGGGGAAAAAATGCATTTCTGAAATTTTCATTTGTATATTATGTTTGGACTACTCGTGTGTGTGTATGCAAAATTCATTCCATTGCCATGTAAATGTACTAGTAATTATCAGTGTATGAAGAGAATTTCTGAGTATAGTTTATGAAACTCATTCTAAAATCCATAAGTAGGCATGGGGAATAAGCAATCTTTTGAATAGCTGCTGATGCTAATTGCTGTATGAATTGCAGGAGAAAGTTTCCAGAATGGATAGGGTCGTAGCAGAGCACCAGCAGTTCTCTCACAGTGTCAAGGACCTCCAGGACTGGATGGCTGATGCAGTTCACATGCTGGATTCCTACTGTCATCCCACTGCGGACAAGAGTGTTCTGGACAGCCGGATGTTAAAGCTGGAGGTATGGAAACAATAGACTCCAAAACCTGCTCTTTTTAGATCTGTATGATCTTGCATATTAGTTTAACAGCTGTTGTCCTTCAGACACTGATTTCCAATTTACTCAAAAAAATCTGTTTATAGAGGAAAAAGCTCATTATTAGAAGTTTTCTTTAAGAAGGATATAGATGCCTTTATGACATAGAAAACTGAATAAAAGCAAATTCTTAAGATGTTGTGTGGCTGCGGAAGGTTAAATGGAAGTAGAATATTCACTCTGTTAGATTAATATATTATTTCCTAGATCTTACAGGTGATATGGATTTTTCCTATAATTGTTCACTTTAAAAATGGTGACTGCAGTTAAGAAAATAGCATCTATTGGTATCACTGCACAAAAGATGTTGAAGAGAGTATTCAGGAAACGATACTTTTCATATTCTTGATGTCTCAAATTTTCAGCCATGGACAAAATACGGACAAGTCCTCAAAACTATGAGGATACATAAAAAAGCAAGAGATTGTAGCAAAATATTAAAGTTATGTTTTTCCTTTTGTTTGTTGAGTCTTTCAGGTTCGTACTTTCAGGCTTTTCATGACTTTGTATAGTGTTAGAGGCAGTTTGCAACTGTGCAGCTCCAGGAGCCAGAGTCTCTAAGCTGACATTGCTGATAGTCTACTGAGCTTATATGTTGGTACCTTTCTGTTGCAAATAGATTCTAGAGTTGTAGAACTGTGTTTCAGCCCTCTTGAAGAGTTTTGTCATCACATCTTGTTTACTCTGTGAATGAATCCTCCTGTTTTCCACCTAAATAACATTCCCTTTGGAATGTCAGCTTTTCACCCAACAGTGCGTTCTCTAATACACTGTAAGTACCTGCACAGATTCCATGAAAACTTCCCCGTCAACTAAGATTATTTTTTTTTAATGGCCTAAACCTATACTTTGAAAATCACTTTTTCCTTGTGAAGCCCAGCTGTGAACTCCACTGTCCCTCTTCAAATTGACTGTGCAAGCTGCCAAATTTGATTGGTTCATTTACCAGTAAAGCCAGTTAGTATATTCATGACCAGTTAATGATAAAAGCACAAAAGTATCCACTCACTTTCTAGGGACTGCTAGCAGTGAAACAAGAAAAAGAAATCCAAATGAAAATGGTTCTGACAAGAGGAGAATCTGTTCTGCAAAATACTTCTCCGGAGGGAGTACCAGTGATTGAACGGCAGTTGCAAACCCTGAAGGACAGCTGGGCTTCTCTTCTGTCTGCTTGTATCCAGTGCAAGAGGTAAAAAGGGTGTGAGGTGCAGAATGAGGAGGAAACCATGAGGGATCTAAGTTTTGTTAATATTTATTGTCAATATATGCTTAAAAGTTGATCCCATGTTCATAATCCTGTTATAAATTTTTCTTTGAGTTGCACTTGATGGCTTGAATTGTTCTCAGAAATGAGAAGATCTTGTCATGGACATTAAAGTTTGCTTTGTCAAGATCCTGTCTGGTTTTCCACTTGCTAGCTTTTCACAGAAGGTACTGTAATTCCAGTGTCCAATAGTGATTCTCAAAGTGCTAGAATAAAGAAATACAGGGGAAAAAATACAGCCTTCTTTGGTGGAGCATCACTAGTTGCAAGTATTTCCATTCAAAACAACAAAAGTAATTAAACATTAGAATGCAGCAACTTTTGAATGTATGCTTCTCTTTACTAGCCAAACAGTGCTCCTAGTTAAAACCTGTGGGATTTTAACAGCTCTGGCTCAGACTGCTTCGCTTGTGATACATCTTTCTTATAAATATAGTCTAGAATAACTGTATGTGACTATAACACACTGTTTAAATAGCATGAGAACCTCCACTATCACAACAAATATGTATTTTTAAATTACAGTCAACTGGAAGGAGCTCTTTCCAAATGGACAAGTTACCACGATGATGTTCGTCAGTTTTCCAGCTGGATGGATAAAGTAGAAGCAAGTATGAATGCTTCTGAAAGGCAATGTGCTGAACTGAGGGAAAAAACAGCTGCCCTCAGCAAAGCAAAGGTGTGTTTGTTTTACAACAAACCAGCAACAAGTCCATATCCCCTTAAAAGCTATGAAAAAGGCTGAATAACTGCAAGATTAATCTGTGGTCTTGTTTTGATGCTGCCCATTCATAAATGTGTTCTTCTCTTTCTGTTTTACAGCTACTTAGTGAAGAGGTGTTGAGTCACAGCAGCCTGCTGGAGACAATTGAAGTAAAAGGAAGTGGGATGGCTGAGCATTATGTCACTCAGCTTGAACTCCAGGACCTTCAGGAGCGATATAAGTTCCTAAAAGACAGAACAAGGGTACGGTTTTTCTTGATAGCACTTCCTCTTGTTTTGGTTTTATGATTGTATGATTTTGGTCTTCCCCACTCCCAACTGTGGTGATGTCAAGAGTACATTCAACCTTAGACAGAAATTCAAAGTTCAAAACAAACAGCTGGAAAGTAAAGAACGGTCAAATCCTTTAATAATCCTTTGGTTTAGGTGGGAAACCTGACTAGCTTCCCCAAGGGTTTGTGGCCAAAGTCTGAGTGGACCGAGACCTATAATTCTCTGCAGCCACTGTCAAGAGGGAAGAGAACTAGTCTCCCTTTCCCTCTTCCCACTGCGAGGCACGGACAAGCCTTGTAAAAGATTGGTAGCACTCCTCTTTCCTTCCTTCCGCATATCACCCAGACCTGTTAGAAATAGTCAAAGCAGATAGTACGTTCATGGATACTCTTTATGAATGTGTTTTTCTTCTTATGTATCCTGTTACCCTGGGATGCAGCCTGTCCTGCTTCCATCCAAACTTGATTCCTCATTGCCATCATTTCATAGAGAATGTGAATTACATGTAGTATACTTTTCTTGCACTTAGAAAGACTAGTCTAGTGCTAATATATGACAACTTTTCTGCTGTTCCCCAGATATGGAAATATTTTAGTGATAGGTTGTGAAAGTATTGTAACTTGCTCACCTAAAAACACAGAAGACTTGCAGCCTGTTTCTCACTGTGCTCTGCAGGAACTGCCCACCAAAGGACTTGGGTAGTCTTCAAACCTAAAGATACTAGATATATTTAATAGAAGATTATTATTCTATTGGCAAAAAAAATCACGCGAAGAAAAAACATGCAATTTCTAAGCTCATACTCTTATGAATCACTTCAGTAGAGTGAATTTAAAGTTAAGAAAGTCTTGTGTTATTAGGCACTATGCGGCTTTTATCTGGGATCACTTTTAAATAACTTCAGATCCCAGAAGTCACAAACGTACGTGAATAATCTTTTAGGATAAGTACCTCTATCCCCACATTTGCCCCCTCTTTCCCTATAATTGATCAAACCATAATCAGAATCCAAGTACTCTTGAATTCTAGGAAAGCTCGACATCACATACAAACTTTTCACCTTGATGGAAGTCTGGGTTTTATGTTTTCTTGGTTTGATGGTACACTAAGATATATATACATGTATGTAAATATTTTAATAAGCAGGAGGCTGTAACAAAAGCTGAAGGACTGCTTAATTTACATCAAGAGTACCAAAGAAATCTGAAGAACTTTGAAGTATGGCTGGAGAAGGAACAGGAAAAACTTGACTGTTTATCACATCTTGATGGTGATGCCCAGAAACAAGAGGCAACACTCCGAGACTTACAGGTACATAATGTGTGACCGCCCTGAGTAAAAAAAAAAAAAAAAATCCTACTTGTGAAATAATGAAATAATACTAATTACCAGACAAAAAATGCATCTCTTTTGTGTCTCAAGAACAGCTTGGAATCACATTATATATGAGTACTTTGCTGCTTGGAAGTGGTTCCAGTAAAGTCAGTGACAACATTGTCACTCATTTCCAGAAAGAAGTGTTAGGCCTTGAATGTAATCTGCAGGCTTACTAATTCTTTCTTGCAAATACTTAATTTGTTTTAGATGTTGATTTACCTCTTCTTTTCCCTGTGTTTCACAGAATGTCAAAAGTATTGGGTTTTCAACTTTTATTGCTTACAGTGCACAGAATCACAGAATCACAGAATTCTAGGGGTTGGAAGGGACCTTGAAAGATCATCTAGTCCAACCCCCCTGCCAGAGCAGGGTCACCTAGAGTACATCACACAGGAACGCATCCAGGCGGGGTTTGAATGTCTCCAGCGAAGGAGACTCCACAACCTCTCTGGGCAGCCAGATGCGTCTACTTTCAGGCATCTCCAGACATTTAGGCTAGCTCCTGTGGCGAGGTGGGAAGACTATTACTGAATCACTTAAGTGACCATGAAGGGTGAACCTACAGTACTTTCATAATTTCCCAGTTATGATCTTAAACTGGCTTAGCATACTTTCATACCTGTTGTTGAATTAGCAAAAGGACTGTACTTGAGTTATGAAATATTTTTTACTTTATTCAGGATACTGGGAAGGTCTTTATATGATCAGGGACTCTGAATATATGTCTTGTTATTATAGTTTACTTTACAAAATCTGAATCCACTTTGAAAATCTGAATATATATCTCTCAAATATGAACTAAGACAACACACAACTGTATTTTGTTAAGGTAATTTCCTGGTTATGTTTTCTAAACAGATTGAATCCCTTTATACTATCTAATCAAGTGTTACTAAGCATGAAAGTGCCACACATGTCCAGAAGACGGTATTGAGAATTATTTTCAGTGATATCTCAAACATATGTAAAAATAAATAGGTTTGTTTATTTTAAAAGATTGAAGCCTCACCTTGTTCCTGGGTTTTAAACAGATTCCATTTTAGAATCAGTCTTACAATCTGCTTGACACATCTGGAAAGTTTTTAATTTAAGGCTGTGCTGAATGGATTCCATCCATCCCATGCCAGCTCAGGCAGCTAATGTTTCAGAACTGATGATAAGCTTAGCAGGAAGGGAAAGACTTTAATATGTGCTTTGTCAATAATTGTTTCCAATTCACTTATTGATAATAGTGACACTCGGTTTGCTTTGTAAGTAAGCATGCCATCATAGGTGTTCTTAGAGATGGTGTGGTATATATTCAACCATAGATAACTAAAGGAATATCTAGATAACATGAGGTACTGTAGAACTAGGGCTTTGTTTGCATTGTGTGAATGAAAGCTGTTAATGTAGGGTATGTATCCGTAATTCTGCCTCTACAGGAGCTGCAGGTCCACTGTGCAGAAGGACAAGCATTATTGAATGCCGCTGTCCATGCCAGAGAGGACGTGATTCCCTGGGGCATTCCCCAGGTAGAAGACCGAACCCTGGAATCTTTACGGCAGGATTGGCAAGTTTATCAGCACAGGCTTTCTGAAGCAAGAAGCCAATTAAATGCCACTGTGAGCAGACTGAGGCTAATGGAGAAAAAATTTCAGAAAGTTAATGACTGGCTAACAGATCTGGAGGAGAAAGTTGCTATCAGGACTGGGAGGCAGTCTGGTAGAGCGACAAAGGAAATGCAGCTTCAGCAAATGAAGGTAAAGAATATAGTTAAGGTATTCCTTAAGCAATATACCATGTGAGGTTTCCACATCAGTTCCTGGTTGCACTATGAAAAAGGACTGGAAGCATTGAAAAGTATTCTGAGGTGGAGCCTAGAATGATGAATCCAAGAGAGCTGCATGCGTTCTGAAGATCCAGGTTCCTCCATTTTACCAGTAAAAGTTTGGCTATATCAGTGTTGAAATCTCTTAGGGAGATCTGGAATTTGTATGCTCTGTGGTATATGAAGGCATAAATGAGGACAAAGATTGGTCCTGGAGTGGGAAAGTGCTAGTGTTGTAACAAGAGAAAAATGTGACCAGCTGTGTTGTGAAGTCTCTTCTGTGTTGACGTAATAATTCACCTTCAGTCACTACAAGGACGGGACATGGTTCCGAGTAAACATAGGAAGCAGCTTTGAAGAGATCCAAGGTTACCCTTTGCCTTTAAAACTTTGGGCAAACTCTATAGAAAGGTCCAGCTTGCATTTCTATTATTAGTTGGGGGAGAGGGGGAAGGAGGAGGAGAAAAAAGTATTCAATCTGTTGTAGTGAAACGTAGTCCATATGGCATGGTAAAACTTCCAGCATATTCCTTATATTAATCTTCATCAGTTTCTGTTTTATATTCCTGTTGTAAATCCATGTTTACAACCATGTGTTTGTTTTTCTTTTCATTGATTTCCTGAATTAGTTACAAATAAATTCCTATTGTGTTTAAGACATTTGAATCAGTCATATAAGCTGGATAATGTCTTTGTCATAGAAGTGGCAAGAAGAAATTACAATCTACAAAGATGATGTGGAAGAAGTTGGGGTATTGACTCAGCAAATACTAGAGGAAAGTCTCACTGCAAGTAGAATGGGAAGCCAGGCTACACAGCTTACATCTCGTTACCAAACTCTTCTTCTTCATGTCTTGGTGAGCAATGAAAATTAATTAATTGTGACATCATAAATTGTCAGTTAAGAAGCAAATGTAAACAGACTTCCTTAATTAGACTTTATAACAGTTTATTCATTACTGGAGACTCAATAATATAATATTCACATATATATTCATATACATACACACACATACATGTGGATTTCATTGGACTAAATGTATTAGAGAACTATAATAGAATAATGCCCTTTCAAAAATACTCAATTGGATACTGCTGCTGTCTTTTTTGACAGTTTCAGGAGTGGAATTTATAATTCATTGTATTTGAATGCTGAAAGACTGCTAAAGAAATGTTTTCGGGTTATCACTGAAACAGACAGGTATGGGGAAAATTTGAATTGATAAGGTACAGTCTTCGAGTCACTTTAAGTAGTAAGTGTCTCATAGTACTATAATCACAAGTCACAATTCAAATTTCATGATATAAATACCTTTTCAGTGTTTAGTATTAACTCAGTTTTAACATTAGTGATTGCTATATGTACACCCTGACAAGACCCCAGTGAGAATTATCCACTGGATATGAAAGAACTCAAAACCTTTGTGTTTAATCTTAGTGTATCAGGTTTTATTAGTAAATAGCCATTTATTGCTATCTTTACCCAATAGCAATGATAAACATCTGGGTGGTTCTTACTTCCTCCCCCTACTCTCTGTATTTGTTTGAAGGAACAAATAAAGTTTCTGGAAGAAGAAATACGCTGTATGGAGGAGTCAGAATTGGCTTTTAGTGCTTACACAAGTTGGTACGGAGCCACTAACAAGAACTTCAGAAATGTGATCACCAAGTTTGACGTGGTTGATAAAATAGCAATGGAGAAAAAAGTTCAGAAACTAGAGGTACAGCTTTCTTGAATGCAGTTTTTATTTCTGTTCACCAAAAAGAGGCTATATTTTAACGTGCAACTTAGCTGCTCAAAATTCTGACTTTACCCTGTGCAGAGAAGGTAATAGGATAAAGACCAATCACTATAAAACTTTGTTTTCATGTCATATACACATTAGATCACAGTTTGGTTGTTGAGGTTGTGATTAGTCCTAAATAATGTAATCCTTTTCTTTCATATGGTATGTTTGTATGTGTTTTGTTTTAGATTACAACTTGCAATAACTTCCCCTAGCAAGGCATCTTGTCATGTATATTTTATACCAGTATGCACTGTGGAAAGAAGTGCTTCCTGTTTCTCCTCATTGAAATAACTCAGTAGTAAAACTCATGTTTCATTTCAGAGTTGTATATGCGTTTTTCATATGTCCTGCATCTGTAATGTACTACGCTAAGGGAAAACTTTCATCTATTCCAGAATCTGGAGTACAGATTCTCTCCTGACAGCCCTCAGTTTCTGTGTTTATCTTCACAAGCCCGGTGCAGAACATAAGTGTTTGCTTTTTCTGCCTTTTTCTACTTTACCACACCTTAACTCCAGACAATTTTGTAATGAAAAGCCCATTCAATTTCCCTAGCAATTCCTTCTGTGTCCTAGGCAAATTTTTTTAAAAAATTGTTAGCCTCTAACTGATAATAGAACTACAATGAATTGAAAAAAAAGGGCAAGAGCTTGCATACATTTTCTGTTAACTAATCCTGCCTTCACAGCTGTTATTCAGTGATATGGACATAGGCCACAGTTTACTGAAGTCTGCTCGTGAGAAGGGGGAGAGAGCTATAAAGTACATGGAACAAAATGAAGTTGACCAGTTAAGAAAAGAAATTGGAGATCATGTGGAACAGCTTGAAGAGCTGGCGAGCTCCATCAGAAAAGAGCACATGACTTCAGAGAAATGCCTTCAGCTGGCAAAGGAGTTCTCAGATAAGTACAAGGCACAGACTCAGTGGGTCACAGAGTACCAAGCCATGTTACATGCTCCAGCAGAGCCAAAGAGCGAACTCTATGAGAAGAAAGCCCAGTTGTCCAAATACAAGGTAAAAAGGGGTTATATCATTGTACTATCAAATCAATTTTGACCTAGTGACTCACAATAAATATTCTGATCCAGATGTCTGTTCAAGTGTCCTCAACAGATGTATGAGATGTCTCTCACCTGGATGTCCAAATCAGCATCAGGGGGAAAAGATGCATGATACCTGCATCTACGAACCAGACCGAGCACCTCAATTTGAAATGTGAATGTCCTAATAAGGCTTGCATATCTGAAAATTTCCTGTTATGGAGCAAAATTCTTTTATGAGTACACATATGAGTAATTCCATTGATATCAACAGAGTTAACTCATGTTTGAGGAAGGATAGAAATAGTTGGTCTTTCTTCACTGCAGCCATTGCCTCTGTTTACATTGACTTAATCAGCTCTGTGGTTAAAGCTGAATGTCCCAGCTCCACTGACATCTAAAACAGTCAGCTTCTATGGCTTCCTCTGTTTTTAGTTAGGATTTTAATGAACCATTGTGGTTGGGGTTTTTTCCAGTCATGAGTGAGTAGAAAAATTGACAACAAACCCCATTGCTTCACTTGATGATGTTTTTGTAAAATACTTAGGGATTACAGATGTTTCATAACGTGTACTGGATCTGGCTGGTATGGAACTAGCTCTCTCACAGCGGCCCATATAGTGCTGTGCTTTACATTTGTGGCTAAAACAGTGTTGCTAACAAACCGATGGTTTGCCTATTGCTGAGCAGTACCTGCACAGCATCAAAACTTTCTCTCGAGGCTTCCTACTACCCCTTGTTGGCTTCAGTACTCAGTCATATGTCATCGCTGTGTGCTTGCTTTCCACATGTTTGAGAAGCTGGTATCTCACTGTCATTTGATAGATGCTGGCATGAGCCAGTGGCGCAATGACATAACAGATCAGATTGCATACTCCTCAGTCTTATGCACTGGTCTGCATACTGTCTCATTAAGGGGATGACTTTGGTGATACTTTCCCACCTATTTGCAGAATTTGTTTGTCTGAGCAACTTCTATCCCTAGCACTTGTCCCTTCACACATACTAATTCTCTCCACTTCACCAGATCCATATTATTAGCCCTGCTACTAGCCACTTACAAAAGGAGCAACTGCTCTTAGATGCCTGCAAAGTTATCTCAGGGCATGGCTGAGAAACATGGTCCTGTGCTAGTAGCAGAACTCTTCTAATCAGGAAAGTATGATGCATATATCATGATAGAAGGCTTCAGATCAAAGGAAAGTTACTGAAACAGATCTCCAGTGTTCAGTGTATATGTATTTTAATTATTCCTTGCATTATAGTCCATACAGCAGACTGTTCTGTCCCATGAGCCTTCAATAAAATCAGTGATTGAAAAGGGAGAAGCTCTTTTTGATCTGGTGAGTGATGTGACTCTAAAGGACAACATTCAAGGCCTTCAGAGCAGTTACCAGGAACTCTGCAGCACAGCAAAGGTAAAAAGTAGGAAGAAAACTCTAGGTTCTTTCAATTTGCTGCATTTTTTCCCCTTTTAAAAAGTTGGCTTGTCATGCTGTCACATCACACTCTGTACACAGACCCAGTTAGATTTAACTACTTCTTTGGGACGGGAGGTGTGGGGCTATGGATTCTTGAACGTGTAAAGAACTTCTACCTAAATAAATCCAACAAGACTTGCTGAAATGAATTTTGAGTTTGGCAGGTGAAGTATTCATAGCACTAAGGGGAAATATATCAGTGACTAGTTTGTATTGTTATTAGTTTTCAATTGCTTTGAATAGATTTCTTAATACATTACTTTTTGAAGGGACCGATGCCCTTCAATGATACTATTCTGTCTCTTGTTTCTGCTAGATGTCACACAAACCCTGCTTAATCTAGTTTAGTTGTTAAATGGAAGTCACTGGAGAAGATGAACTGTGAGATAGATATATTTTAATTCAGCAAGGGCATTATTAATTAACATTGATTCATTTAGTCCACATGTGCATAATACTTTGAAAGATCTAATACTTCTAAATACATCCTAAAGTATGATCATTCCTAAAGCTTTTAATAGGTTATACTCCTAACAAGGATAAGCTCTGCAAACAATGCTAGTACTTATGTTTGGCCTAAGCACCTTCAATTGCCAATCCTTCTACCAGTAGCAGATTATTTTATTTTTTTCACAGATGATTTTTAATTTACAGACATTCCTCTGATCTGTACCACAAAACTGATACCTGTTGCATTCAATGTAATGTTCATGACTTAAATGTAGATAAACTTTGAAAAACCTTTCTTAAAAAGAATAAATATATTTTAACTCAATGTATTAATGTACATTTTTAATATGCCTACCACAATCACAGGCAATATGTATTCAATATGTGCAAAGGCTGTAAGCAGCAGGGATCCAAACATAACATTTGATAGGTCATGTGCAGTCTCTCAAAGAGTGCGCAATAACTGTTTCTAAGTGAACTTAATGTCAAGTTGACAGTGTTCCTTTTCTTAAAGTAAGGAGATCCTCAGTATTTTCCTCAGTCTTCAAAGTGTGGTATTTCATCTGGAGTGAAAGTACTGCTCAGTAACACAGTGTTTATTCACACAAGAAATCCCTTTTGTGTCCTTAACAGTAATCATGTGAGAGTCCCTCACAGGAATATGAATTTAGAATATAACTCTCTTACATGCTTTCAAGCTTTCGGTGGTTTTTGGTTTGGTGGTTTGTTTTTGTCTTTTTTTAAAATTCTTGTAATTACCCGAACATTTAATTTTTATTATTGTGGACCTGCAGGCATATGTTGAAACCTTGGAGGTGAGAGTAAAAGAACATGAGGATTACAGCAGTGATTTACAAGAAGGGGAGAAGTGGTTATTACATATGTCCAGCAGGCTGGTCAGCCCTGACCTCATGGAGAGCAATAATCTTGAAATAATCACTCAGCAACTAGCTAACCACAAGGTGGGTTTGCTATTGGGTAAACTTCCTTTGTCCAGTAAAACAGAATTTTTCTTCTTTGCTTCTTTGTCTCTACTCCAGAGCTCTAGTTATTCGTCATTCACCTGTTTTATTCCTATTACTGCTGTGTAGGTAAGCATTAGTGTCATTAATGCAGTTAACAAAGCTACCTTGTTGCTAGCACTGTTTCTTGGATGAGACTGCATCTGCACAAGAGCCTTATTGTACACTGGTCTGAATTCTATGTCATATTTTTTCTGAAATGTCCTAGGAAATAGGCCACAAAAAGCAGATTTAGGGTCATTTTACTCCAGAGGCATTTTTTGCTCTGGCACTTTTAAGGATAAAAAAATATTTTAACTTTCAAATATTTTTCTTTTTTTTTTTTTCCTCTATTAGGCTGTAATATGTCCTCCATTTTATTCAAGTATTGTTATGGTTGCTATTAATGATAATCATTCACTACATCAATAGCTGATGCTTTCTAGAAGATAAAAAAAGCAAAATCCAACCCTCCCCACCACACCCTGAAACCGAGATTCCAAGGGCGAATCACTCCTTGTGTTTACTATGTTATTCTTTAAGTAAATTCCTTAGATAAAAATTTGCTTCACCAAAGTCGATGGAAAGAACATCTACAGTGGAAGAGCTTATAGAATAAGATATGATTCAGCATCAGATTTAGGCCCTGTTACTGTTACACAAGAGAAGTCAATGGAGCTCTGAAGAGCATGTAACAAAGATTTTCTTGGGTTTACATATTATGACAGTGCTACTGATGTTTCTGTGGGATATCTATGTACAGACTTCTGACAATGATTTTACAATGAGTATACACACTAATAGCTTGGATATAACAATGCATTTGTCTGAAAAAATTTTTTTCCAAATCTGAAGACAAAGCGTGTTTAAGGAAAAAAAAAGGGGAAAAAGCTCATTTAAAAAGCTGTGATGCAGAGGATATTTCAAGTTTAAAATATTTCGTCAAAAGTATTTTATCTATTTTTTAGGCTATCATGGAAGAAATTGCAGGATTTGAAGACCGTTTGAACAACCTTAAGAGTAAAGGCGATTACTTGATCAGTCAATGCGCAGAACATCTTCAAGCAAAAATTAAGCAAAACATACAAAGCCATCTTCAGGGGACAAAGGACAGCTATTCTGCCATATGCAGCACAGCCCAAAGAGTAAGTCTTGTTTCAAAAATGTTTTTATGCCATTTAAGTATAACACTCTTTCTTCTCTACTTTTTTCTCTAAATGGTGTAAAACTCTTTTTACTGTTTCCATTTAAATTGAACCTACAGGTTACTTCATCATTACTGTGCTACAGGTGAACTCCTAGTGATCAAATTGTTGCTTTGCAGCCAGGAAAACCAGCTGCCTATCAGTTCTTACCTTCATTTCTTCACACCCTCACTACCTTCACATTACAGTTACTTTTGAGCAGCTGCACCAAAGAAATTAGAACTACTTCTCCTTCAAAAGCTAGGGAGCAAATTGCACTCTTAGTAGTTTGCATGCATGCATAATGGGTCTTAATTATGTGCTAGGTAATACTGTCTCTCTTAGTAAAACCAGAATATACAGTTAAGAAGGGCTAACTGGGTCATTCTGTTAATCCAATTAGGAGATCAAGCCAGCATAGTCTAAAAAAAAAACAAACAACCAAAGCACATAAACAAACAAAACAAACACTCAAAACTAAAAAGTAGACTTCATAGTCAGTAAGATTTGTAGAGGTAGGTAAAAACTCATACTAGATTAATGGCAAAATACTGAACAAGAATACAGAAGTAAAAGGTATTTGCAGCTTTGTTTATTTTTATTTTTTTCTTTCCAGAAGCCATGCCTCAGATATTGTCTGTCTTCTCCATGAATTAGCAAGGTGCAATGAGAGCTTAAGGAGCTTTCATCCTTTGGTACTTTTATATATCATGGCTAAAATAATCACAGTCATAATAATTCTGGTTTATCTGCAGTTTTCAAGGTGGGAGAAGAGAGCCAATAGAGATGTTTGAAAATGTGATGGCCTTACAAAATGTTTACTTTAGGTGTACCAGAGTTTGGAACTTGAACTCCAGAAGCATGTTAATCATCAGGATACCCTACAACAGTGCCAGACTTGGCTGTCTACAGTGCAGTCAGAGCTAAAGCCAACTACCTGGCCACCTTTCAGCCTGGCAGATGCAGTTAAACAGGTAAAAGTTCAGCACTTGAAAATGCTCAGTTATCCTTAATATAAAGCTTACCTGAACTCAATTTATTAATAGAAATTAGATACACTCTGACCTTCTCAGAGAGCTGTGTAGTTTCGTTGTTTATTCTCAGCTCCAAAAGGAATACCTTGAGTGAAAAATAACCATAGGTGAAAAATCACACAGGGTTTTTGCTAGCTCTGCTTAATGCTTAGAAATATGTTACCTGGAAAAAGTTGGCTAATTAGATAAATGTGTTCAGATATTCCACGGATGTGTTTAGCAGAGAGGTTGTCTCTTTCTGCTTGCCCAGTTGCTCATCTGCCTACTAATGTTCCTATATGACACCTGGTTTCCTCATAGCATGGACATAGAGTCTGTTATCAGGCAATAAAAATAATTTTTCAGCCTAAGAGCATAGAACTGTCTCTAGCCCACACTAACCATTAAGAATGGTTTCTTTGCTTCTTGATTGTTCTTATTAACTTAGTGTATTTTACATTGTATTTGTAGTTTGTTTTCAAATTAAACTGGTATGGTATTAAAAATGTTGGAATTCAGGGCTGTCTCATCCATGTGGCTTAATAGAGACCTTGGAATACTAGAGTTGGCAGCTTCACAAGGGCAGGAGGATCAGGGGGTGACAGTGGGGCCAGAACTTTCCCAATGACATGCAGACCTGCAGCACACAGGTGCTCCCCAAAGAGAGGAAAAGAGCGGTTGCAGAACCCTTTGGTGCACTGAGGGCCCTGACCACCCCTGAGGATTAGAGACCTGTTCCAGTTCTTAACTGTTCTTAGTGTGAAAAATGGTTTCCCTCCTATTTACGAAGAATTTCCTTGTTGCAAATTGTGACTTTTTCCTTTTTTGCTCATGTCGACAAAGAGTTTGTCTCTTCTCAGAACTGCCCCCACTTGGCCTCTACCATTTTAACTAATGGTAGACCACTATTAGCCTCTCTCCTTCAGAACTGCCCAAATGCCACACACTACAACCCCATATCCCCCCAGCCCTTTGTTGGACTAGCACCAGTTTGCTAGTGTCTCTTCTATGGGGGAAGAGGGAAACTGGGCCAAATACACCAGAGACAGCCTGATGAGTTGTAAGTATAGAAGAATAATCGCTTCCTACAGCTTGCTTTTTGCATTCTTGCTAATTTGAGGTTGACACAAGGGCACACTGCTGTCATGTTCAACATTTTGCCCACAAGGACTCATCACTGGCTTCCTGTGTTAGGGGGTCATTCACACCTCACCCATGGGACTATTAGAGGTATGTTTTTGCCATGCTTGCCAACATTAATATAAACATTTTCTTCTGGGAAGAAAGAGATGAGCTCCTGCAGGCAATTTTCAGAGCAAGAACCCTCAGTAGCATTATGTTTTCTGATCTTGGCTGTCATGGATACTGGGGACATTGAAAGGGTTTTAGAAGGTATGGGAAAGCGTGTTGTGCCACTGGGATGGATTCCCCATGGTCTATCAGGCATTGACGAATTTTATAGGTATGAGCAACATGATACTGTAGTAGCTGGATAGTGCCCTGCTTCCCATTCACCTTGGGAGAAGAAGTCACCTTGTTGAAACTGTGCGTATCTATCCAGCACTTTATTTATAAAAATAAGCTAGGTAATGCATATGATTTTCATCCAGTTATCAAAGCTCTTAGTGACAGATTACTCTTTTCCATAATTATGACAGAGCAGCCTTATCTAATAAAATCATTCATTTCATCTTTTGAAAATGATAAGCTAAAGTAAAAATACTAAAATGCATGATTGTAATAAAGTGAGAGATTATTTCCACAGTCTCAGAATTTATTTGAGGATTGTCTTCCCTCAGGTGAAACATTTCCGGGCTCTGCAGGAGCAGGCCAATACATACTTGGATCTTCTGTGCTCTATGTGTGATCTATCAGATGCCACAGTGAAGAGTACAGTGACAGATATTCAACAAATAAAACAAACGGTACAAGATAACCACAACAACCTGCTTTTAATCCTATTTAGAGCTTTAACTGCCTTGATCTGTCCTCTTTTAAAAAGGTTGTATTGTGTAGTGGTTTAAAGAAATATCTTTTTACTTTCATCTTAAGTATTTCTTTTAGAAATAGTTTTCTCTTTCTATTTATTTATTTTTATTAAATCCACATATTGCTCTCCTGATAATAATACGAAGATAAACAACAAAGGTTGCTAAAGATACTTAGGCAGTGTTAGAAGATGCTGACCTAAAGCCATGCAAGTAACATTTTATTTGTTTTCATAAAACACAACTCAATCTGTTCTTCTCTGTTTTTTATTACAGCTTAGACATATTTTACCGTTATTATTTATTCAACAGTCGACTAATGTTGTTATTAGGATACACTGAAATATTAGTTATCATAAAAGATATAATGGTTCAATTAATAAATCAGAGAGCATCTATTTCAGCATATGAATTTACAGAAGTGCACTTCAATTTTAAATTTTAGCTTAATGCTTGGTTTTAGAAAAAAATTATAAACGTAAGAGTTATTAGAAAAGGAACATGAGCATTCCTGTTGTTGTAAACATGAACTTTTTAGTTTCACATATATACACAACCAAACTTTTGGAACTAGTTCTACCAAGAGTAAAAAGCTAATACACACAGTAACAGTATTCCATACCAGAGGTGCAAATTGTACAAATCCAAGTAATCCGCAGAAAAATGGCAGTCCAAATATTGAATAGCTAAAAAATATCCCAAATTGTAAAAAAAAATGATAAAAAAAGATTCTCCTTTTATATATAAAACAATGAAACATTTTTAAGAAACCGCAGATGGTAGGTACAATGCGTAGATATATTAAGCTGGTTGAGAGTTTAAACCTTAAAGGTGCCCTACTGCTGTATTTGGAGCAAAAGAAGCTGTGTGACTATCAGTTTAAAGTGATTGATGGGCTCAGATCTGGTAAGCATTCTTCTTATTGACATTTTACAAAAGACATATAGGCAAAATAACCGTGCTAAGCAAATTAAATGAAAGTGTTTAGTTTAAGCTTTTATCTGATCATTGTGAAGGCATGTAGGGCACAGTCCAGCAGTATTCTTGGCATGGAATAGACTAAATCATACAGTTAATTTAAGCTTTAGCAGAAGACTGAGAACACTTTGAAATACACACACTCATAAATATACTTGCTTCTCCTAAGGGTGAATGATAATTTTTTTAAATTTCTACAGATTTCCTTTGATAAGTCTGATTTTTATGACTTTTGAAGGCTAAGACTTTTTCTAGATAATATTAGCCCCTTCAGAATCTAGTGCAGAAATTTGCTGTTAGTACAGTATTGCGCTCAGAGGAAGAATGTTATTCATCCTCCACTCTCCAAAAATACCTATGTTAAAGCATTTCTATGCCTTTTCATTTGTTTTCTTACAGATTGAGCAACAGATAATGCACTCACAGTATTTGGCACAAGGTTGGGAAGAGATCAAACAAATGAAGGCTGAGCTCTGGATTTATTTCCAGGATGCAGATCAACAACTACAGAATTTGAAAAGGAGACGGGCGGAGTTGGAGCTAAACATTGGCCAAAATATGGTGCTCCAGGTTAAGGTAAGAAGACTTTAGATTAAGAAAGGAAGTTCATTTTGTGGCTGATACTATTATAATTAATTTTATATGCACATATTGCATAGAATTGCTAATATGTTCTAAACAAGAGTAGAGAGGACAGAGAAAAGAGGGTTTCCTTATTGATGCTACAAGATAACACAGAAAGCAAAACATTGTACTTTAATATTTTTCTGGTTTTGTTTTTTTTAACAGTAGACAATTTTCAGCCTACTGCTCCAATTTGCCTTCACTTTTAATAGGCTAATTGCTGATCACAGTGTACCTGAAGATAAGATCTGCAATTTGTGCTTGCTAAGTTCTTTGATTCCAATACTTCTAAATTATTTAGATCTGTTTCAAAATTAGTCTAGGAAACTATTCAATGTTGCTGGACTTTGAAAACCACTGGAGAATAGGCTAGATAGAAACCCAATTTAGTTTACCTGAAATAGTGAGACAAATGCCTTCAGATCTTCACTCATTCTTACTCATTTACAGATGAGAGAATTGTTATAGCCATTCTGCACATATCATGAACATCAGTAAAGTAACATGAAGAAACAAGAAAACAGATTATTTCTTTCATAAAGGATTAAATGCTTAGGTTTTGCATTTTTGGTCTAGATTTTGCTTGTATTCTTTTTCCGATATGCTGAGTTAGGTGAAAGGAAAACAGCACTTCCTTTTCATGTCTGTTCTACACAAGTGTTTGAACAAAGTCATAATCCTTGAAGATGCCTCAGCACAATGCACACTGAAAGCTGTTGCACTAGCTATCATTGGAGTCCAGAAAGAAGCAGGAGTCTGTATTTCTTCATTATTTTAGTCAGGAACTTTGGATTATTATGAAAGGCAGGCACCTGATATGCTGTCACTTGTGGCACAATGTGTATTTTTTTCCTTGAATTTGCTCTTGTAATTGAAGATGCTTAGCTCCATTTGAAGTAGTTACAAAGGGAATGAGGCAGAACTGGGCAGTAGCATCTCTTCTCTAGAATTCCTACCAGCCCTTAATGAAAACACATCATCCCAGCAAAGTGGTGGAGCTGGGCATGGTTGTTTAGTTACAGTCATTAGAACTAGAACTGGGAAAAGATCATATTTACCCTAGGCAGTGTGTAAGTGCTGAAAAATAGTTTTAGTTGTCAGTATATTGTGTATTCTTTTATTGGGTTCTCTGTGATTTCTTGTTCGATAAGAAATGTGTGTGCAGATGGACTCTTATTTACTGGAATTTATTAACTCAAATAGCAATCATACATAGATAATAATTGGCTTTTTTTCAGTAATGACAGTTAAAACGTTCACTGTTATAGAAGGAAGCGGGAACAAAACAAAGTATGGATATGGGAGCTCTCTGACTCATGGACTCTGCTTCCTATTTTTAATCTCTAATGAAAAAGGAAAAGGAAAAAAATAAGCTATAAACAGTACTGGTAAAATAAATTCTCATGAGATCCAGACTATGTTGCATGTTTTAGTGGAAACTGCTCTTGTTTGCTTTCACATCTATAACCAACCTGTCCTCACCTGAGAAGATGAGGAGAAAGGTTAGAGGAGGAGAGAAGGCACTTCTTCCAATTTACATATGCACAGGAATTGCCTGGGCAGATAATTAGTCCTTACACAACTTATTTATTTCCAAGTTTTTATTTAAATTCCAGTTTGTAATTTTGAGTAGGTGTCACCATATTGGTTTTGACTTGTATCTTTTTCAGGAATTCAGTCAGAAGTTGCAGTCTAAGCAGTCAGCTCTTGCCTCTGTGACTGAAAAGATGAACAAATTAACCCAAGGACAAGAATCACCTGAACACAAGGAAACAGGAGAGCTGAGCAACCAGTGGCTGGACCTTTGCCTTCAGGCACACAGTTTGCTCATACAGAGGGAGGAGGATCTGCAGAGGACAAGGGATTATCATGATCGCATGAACGTAGTTGAAGTTTGCTTGGAAAAGCTCACAAAAGAGTGGGACAACCTGGCTAGGTAAAAAATGTGGTAGGACCCACAAAGCTGACTTAGTACATATACGCTGGAAGAATCATTTACAGAGTGTCTCTAAGTTGAATCCACTAAAAATCCTTTTTCCCATGCTTAATTAAAAACAGGCCTCCCTTACTAATTATAGGACATTTACTTGTACTGAAATAAAAAGATTTCTGAGAAGCCAGATCTTCAGTGTTTGTCTTTAAGGCAAGTACTGCTGGACCTCATCTCAGGATATAGCATTTTCTGGTATTTCCAGCATTTTGACTATTTTGTTTGAACCTTCATTTGTGTTTACTGTGTTTCATGTGTTTTTTTCATTGTGATACTGTGTTTTATCTACTAGACTATTATATTAAAGTTTAGTTGCTTCTGCTAAATGATTGCAGCTGCTTTGTATAGCATAAACACACCAGCTATGTGTAAAATTGCAAGAGTCTATTACTGCTGCTATCCCTGTCACGGAACAAGATTCACTTCAACCTCAGTATTTGTTAATAGATGCAATGTAATCAGTATATTCTGTAGTATTTATGTTAATTTGTATGGACAGCCTGATGACCACATTTCAGATGAAAGGGACAGGAATAAAAAACTTTTTAAATAATATTAAAAAATGGTACCTTCAAAAGAATGGGAAAACTGTAGTTATTTATATCATATAGATTTCAGTATATAATGGCCTTATAATTCATCCTGACCTCTTTTCAAGGTCTATCCTGAAATAGGATCTAATAATTAATTTTTTCCTCTCCATTTTGATGACAGATCTGATGCTGAAAGTACAAACGTGCACCTTGAAGCATTGCAAAAATTAGCACTGGCACTACAGGAAAGGAGATTTGCTCTGGAAGATTTGAAAGATCAGAAACAGAAAATGACAGAACATCTGAATATTGAGGACAAAGAATTAGTAAAGGAGCAATTTGGTCATTTTGAGCAACGCTGGACTCAGCTGGAGGATCTTGTTAAAAGAAAAATTCAGATTTCTGTTTCAACCTTAGAAGAGCTCAGTTTGGTGCATTCCAAATTTCAGGAACTAATGGAATGGGCAGAGGAGCAACAACCTAGTATCTCAGAAGCTCTTAAACAGAGCCCTCCTCCAGATTTGGCTCAGAGTCTTCTCATGGACCATCTTACCATTTGCAGTGAACTTGAAGCCAAGCAGCTTGTTCTGAAGACGCTTGTGAAGGATGCTGACAGGGTAATGACCAACCTAGGGCTCAATGAAAGGCAGGAGCTGCAGAAAGCACTTTCTGATGCACAGCACCATGTAGATTGTCTCAGCGATCTGGTTGGCCAGAGGAGAAGGCACCTGAATAAAGCACTGTCTGAAAAGACTCAGTTTCTTATGGCAGTCTTTCAAGCTACAAACCAAATTCACCAGCATGAGAAGAAGGTAACATTTCCAGAACACATTTGTCTGTTGCCAGAAGATGTGAACAAACAGATCAGGACTTGCAAGAATGTCCAGGCTAACCTTAAGGCCTATCAAAATGAAGTCACAGGGTTATGGGCTCGAGGAAGGGATTTAATGAAAGAAGCAACAGAACAAGAAAAGAGTGAAGTGTTAGGTAAACTTCAAGAACTACAGAATGTGTATGACACTGTTTTACAAAAGTGTAACCAGAGATTGTTAGAACTAGAGAAAAATATAGTTTCCAGAAAATATTTCAAAGAAGACTTGGATAAAGCTTGCCATTGGCTAAAACAGGCTGATATTGTTACATTCCCAGAAGTCAATGTAATGAATAGTAACTCCGAACTGTACACACAGTTGGCAAAGTACCAACAGATTCTTGAGCAATCTCCAGAATATGAAAATCTGTTACTTGTACTGCAAAGAGATGGCCAAGAAATCCTGCCGTCACTTAACGAAGTGGATCATTCTTATCTGGATGAAAAACTTAACATTCTTCCTCAGCAATTCAATATTGTCACTGCTCTGGCAAAAGAAAAATTATATAAGGTTCAGGAAGCAATTTATGCCAGAAAAGAGTATGCCTCTCTGATTGAGTTGACAAGTAAAGCTCTGACTGAATTAGAAGATCAGTTTATTAACATGGACAAAGCTCCAGCTGCTGTTTCAGCCAAAGAAGCTGTGTCACTCCAGCAGGCCTACAGAGATCTCTTAGGTGAAGTGGTGAGCCTTGGTGCAGCAGTGGATGAATTAAACCAGAAGAAGGAGGCCTTTCGAAGCACTGGCCAGCCATGGCAACCAGATGAGATGTTAAAACTTGTCACACTATATCACAAGCTGAAGAGGCAAATAGAACAGAAAATCAACCTGTTGGAAGACACAGTAGAAGCATGCCAGGAGCATGAGAAAATGTGTATGCAGTTTGAGACACAAATAGAGGCAGTGAAGAAGGAACAGATTAAGGTAAATGAAGAAACGCTCCCAATAGAAGAAAAATTGAAAATATACCATTCTCTGGTGGGCAGTTTGCAAGACTCGGGGAGTCTTCTGAAGCGAATTACTGAACATCTGGAAGCCCTTTCTCCTCAGTTTGACTCATCTGCGTATGAGACAGCAAATCACCAAGTGCAGTCTTGGCAAGAGAAACTAAAGTCTTTGCATGCTGCCATTGGTGACACCGTGATGGAGTGTGAGAACAGACTTGTGCAAAGCATAGACTTCCAGACAGAAATCCGCCGCTCACTCGACTGGTTGAGATGGGTGAAAACAGAACTTAATGAAACATTGAGTTTGGACCTCAGACTGCAAAGCATCCAAGAAGAAATCAGAAAGGTTCAGATACATCAGGAAGAAGTGCAGTCAAGCCTGAGAATAATGAATGCACTGAGCAATAAAGAGAAAGAGAAATATATGAAAGCAAAGGAGCTGATACCTGCTGACCTGGAAAGCAGTCTTGCTGAGTTGACGGAACTAGATGGTGAAGTTCAAGAATCTATACATACAAGGCAGGTTAGTGCACCCTAAGTGTCACTAGTTTCTTGCTCACAAAGCTGAAAAGTGTGGCTCTGTGGCTTGATCATGTAATCATCATGTAAAGACTGATTTTAATAATCCTCTTGTTTGTTTTTTTTGACTTATGTTGTGGCATGTTGCCATGGATGACCTGGGGAAGGGGGAAAAGGGAAAAGGCTTCCTTTATTATGCATTTAAACCTGCATATAGAAGTGCAAACTCACTCAAAACGTACTTCCATGTAGTCTCTCCAGACCTGTATTTTAGATGTAATAAAGGGAAAAGAAAGCAAGGATGGCCAAAATCCGGACTCTCAGTAAAAGGTATTTTTGTTGCGGCTGTGAATTTTGTGACCATCCATATAATTTTCCATTTTATTTCAGGCTACCTTGAGTAATTTATATAGCCTCTGCCAAAGATACTACCAAGTGATGCAGACAGCAAATGACTGGCTTGAGGATGCCGAGGAATTTCTACATTTAGCAAGAAATGGTCTTGATGTTGAGAACTCTGAGGAGAACCTAAGGAACCACGTTGAATTTTTCAGCACAGAAAGTCAGTTCAGTAGTAATTTGAAGGAGTTACAGGGCCTTGTGTCCGAGATAGAGCCCTTTATCCAAGCCACAGCAAGAGAGCAGCTGATGCAGAATGTAGCTGCATTGGAGGAAAAGGCCAAAGGGAGAAAGCAAGAAGCCAAAACACAGCAAGAGACGTTGCAAAGGTATATTCGTCTTTTTTTTCTTTCATTTTAAGATCCCCTTGTTGGTGATGAAAGAAAGAGTTTGCAACATTAATTGGAGTTTTGTAAAATGTTTGTGCTACTGATGAGAGAAGTGGATATTGAGATTCAGAGCTCTAAGATTCTGTTTTCTCCTCTGCCACTGACAGACTAGATGTGTGATCCTGAGGAAACTGGTAAAATTATATAAAGCTTGGAACACCACCAAGAAAAGTAGGGAATGACCGTCCTTTATTTCACCTGGCACAAGACCTGTGCAGAAACAAATGAAATTGAAGTGGACATTTTGAACTGAAAGAAAATACCTTTTTAATGAGCATAACTGTTACTTACTATTCCTGAATGTTCTGGTTTCCAAAAGTTTGGGTGGATTTAAAACACAACCTAGACAAAGGTTTGTGTTTTAAAGTCACTGAGAAAATGCCAATCAAGGGCTACTAAGTGCCAAGCTGTGTCTCTAAGGCACATCTGAAAGTCAGATGCTTCTGTGTATGTGTTGTAGAGTCTGGCAGGAAATGGGAGGGGAATACTGATACCCGATACCTGATACCTGACACCCAGACCCCTTTTCACAACAGGGGCCTAAACTCCACCCCTTATTCATTGGGTCCTGGCAGCAAAAACCAGTAAGATTTTTGCCTGCCCCTTTCAAACTATAACAGTATGCTCTTCCCCATAATCTTTCTTTTTCTTGGAAAAGACAGTGTAACAGCAAAATTAAGCAGTTACATTGAAAACTAGGCGCAATAATATTCCTGATTTTCAAATGTTTTCATATTGCATTAAATTGTTCTTTCTGAAACTATATTTTTAAGGTGTGCTTCTGAGTGGCAAGAGTACCAGACAGCAAGACAGAGGGTTATTGAAGTGATGAATGAGGCTGAGAAAAAATTATCTGTATTCTCAGTAGCTAAAGCTGCTTCTTGTCATGAAGCAGAAGAGAAATTGCTAACACATAAGGTAAGGTACTGAGAATTATATGAAATCCTTTTCCTTCAGTGAAAATAAATGTATATTATGTAGGTTCCTACCTGTTGCAACCTGAATTTGAGTTTTTAGATCTTTTCCTGTAGCACTTACCTGTGTCGTAGCACACCAAGAGGTGTTTTGTGTTGCACGGAACACACATTTTATTTGTGGGGTGACTAGGACAGATATTTATAATTGCTTTTCAGCTTAATGTCTATCTATGTGCCTATGACTGAAGAGAACTAGCAGGAACCAGGAGCTTCCTAAAAGCCTTGGGTGCCTAAGTCTAAAAATTGTGTGTATCCTACAAGAAATTGAGATCAATAGAAATGTCCATCTACTTTGGATCACATGAAATAGTTTTACGAGGACAGGAAGGGTTGAGTTTTCATATTAAGCCTTGTTTAGTCTAAGAAAAAGAAATGTAACTTAAGAATTACTTTCTTCTCTAGTATTTAGGGTACTGATTAGTTGCCTTAATATAAGCAGTTAGTGACACTTGAGACATCCTGCCTGGTCTCCAGCTGTGTCTCGGTAAAGGCAGGAATCTCCCCTAAGAGTAATGTGATGTCTGTTAGTTTCATGAAAATATCCTGATACCCTTCATGTCACGGTTTAATGCAAGGCTGACAATGAAACGAATGACAGATGCTCTCTAATATCCCTCTCCTACTTAGAAGAGACTTAACTGAAACGTAAAATTACTAAAAGAAAACTGATTCTGTCCTGGATCAAACCAGGACACCTTGGACATCTAAAATGGCAGTAGAGATAAACGTAACATAAATGTATACTTAAACACCAGAATTGCTTCTTTCATTTTTAGACTCTAATAGAAATCAGTCTTAGCTCTGAGAAGGGGCCTGAATACTCATTTCAATCCCTTTTGAGAGGGTGGCAAGGATGAGAAAATCTGATTACATCAGATTTCTGCTGCTTAGAGAGTTGCATTTTGGACTAGGTCCTTCAAGTAGCTGTAACTAATATATTGTGTATGAAAAATAAAGTGAGACCTAACCACCTCACTCAGCAGAGTGCATCCTCTTTGCAGTGGATGGAAGTGGCTCGTCAGCCTGGAAGTGTGTTGAATAGTGACGAGTTGCATTGTAAAAGAGGAAAACAGTGCTTATTTTTGCTTTTTCAGACACTTGTGTCTGCTGTGAATTCTTTCCATGAGAAGATCACAACTCTAGAAGAAAAGGCTTCACAGCTGGAAAAAGTTAGCAATGATGCCAGTAAGGCAACTTTAAGTAGATCCATGACAACAGTCTGGCAGCGCTGGACGCGGCTCCGGAATGTAGCCCAAGAACAACAGAAAATTTTGGAAGATGTAGTGCAGGAATGGAAGGGCTTTAATGATAAGGTAACTTCTGGTCTTGGTAAATCCTACTTTGTTAACTGTGCAAAGGTTTTTACTCATTATATCGCCTTATTAGTCATCTTGTGGTAGAGAAAGCTGATAGCTGGAATCACAGTGATTTTTCTCAGGTCATAGAAAAAAACAGCTGTGGAAGACCTAGGTTTAGAACCATTGCCTCCAAGGCTTTCATTATTCTTCTTCCCCCCCTCCCCCCCCTTCTTTCCCCCCTTCTTTCCCCC
>VZRW01001319.1:39253-67399 GCA_013398125.1 Aegotheles bennettii
CCCCCCCAGTTTTACAGCATCTAAAAGTACAGCACTGGGTTTAGCAGTTGTTAGTTTGTTAGCAGTTAGTTTTGGTATCAGTTGTACTAGTTTCTTTTTAATTACGTTATTGCCAGGACTGCATCTCTTTCCATAGATTCAGAAAACCACCATAGCAATAGATCATCTACAAGGTCGCTTACCAGAAAGCTCAGTGGAAAAGGCATCTAAGACAGAGCTCCTGGAACTCCTGGATTACCATAGCAGTTTCCTTCTGGAGGTGGAGCACCAGCTGTTGTCTCTGGGCCTGCTCAAACAGCACGCTATCAGCGTGCTTCAAGATGTGGAAATAAAGCCTCCATCTCAGGAGGAAATCCCAGTCATGCAAGAAATCAAAGCAATGCAAGATCGATGCCACAAGTAAGGCAATATTTTAAAAGATTCACTAGAAAAAATTGTGCCTTACAATTCATTAATAAGAATTCACGTATCATTAAAAATTACCATGCTTAAAATAAATATTCGTTATTATAGTTAAAAGAAGCATCAGTTTTATTTTAAATTATCTTCAATTGATTTTGAAATAAGTTTTTACCATTATTTTTTATTTCAATCAGCAGGAGTAGGCGTTTTAGAATATGTACTTCTTACCTTGCATAATAATAGTAATTTATGTAAGGGTTGTATAAACTACATTAAAGTTGTAAATTATTTTAAACATTTCTGTGGTATCTCACCATTAACAGTGACCTTTATCTTTTTGTATCCTAAGTTTAGATTAGTTTATCATTTTGTTTCCCCTGTTGGAAGCACTTGGGTACCAAAAGTAGGTATCCTATGGAATTTACAAGGGAATTTAATGCATATGCAAATGAAACTTAACACTTCACCCTGTGGTTATATGAATGTTTATCTAACTCTAAAATGTTTCCCTGTCATGTATAAAACAGGAAATTTTATGGCTAAGTTTCAGGGCTCATATCCACCTCATAACTGCACTAACATACCATTAATTGGATCTCCACAGTGGTAAGAGACGGAGAATGAAAGAACTGTAAATGCTGCATCTAGCTTGTACAAAGTTCATTGCATGCATGCATAACTGATTAGAGTAGAATAGCAATCCCTATAGAAAAAGTGTAGATATTAACACTTCTGAAATTCCATTCATCCCTTAGAATTGGTTTCTTAGAAATAGGATCTGTGATCATCTCGTGCTCAAGTATATAAGGCATGATTCATCTATGAAATGTTGTACAAACATAAATCCAATATGGTAATATCAAAGTAAGATCCATGTCACATACCTATGAGCTACAAGTAGTTATGTAGATCTCCCAGAGCTGTCACAGAATCACAGAATCCTAGGGGTTGGAAGGGGCCTCGAAGGATCATCTAGGCCCCCCCCCCTGCCAGAGCAGGGTCACCTACAGTACATCACACAGGAATGCATCCAGATGGGTTTTGAATGTCTCCGGGGAAGGAGACTCCACAACCTCTCTGGGCAGCCTGTTCCAGTGCTCCGTCAGTCTCACAGTGAAAAAGTTTCTCCTGATATTCACATGGAACTTCCTATGCTCCAGTTTGCAACCATTGCCCCTTGTCCTATCATTGGTCATTACTGACAAAAGCTTTGCTCCATCGTCCTGACACTCACCCTTTACATATTTGTAAACATGGATGAGGTCACCCCTCAGTGTCCTTTTCTCCAAGCTAAAGAGACCCAGCTCCTGTCATCAGAAAAAGACTCTATTTTTTACAGGAGATCCAAGTTCTTGAAGAAGGGGCAGGAATTCTGTTTCAGTGGACATGTGGAGATAGGTCTCTCGATCAAAAATGGTGTTCAGATGTTTTATCTGCCAATGTAAATCCCATCAATAGGGGTGGAATTTATCTCACGTTATTTTAGATTATAGATATCTGCATCTGAACTGCATCTCTCATCGGTGGAGAGAAATAGGTCTAAAGTGCAGTTTTTCTCACTTATTTTAGAAGTTTCTTTTAGAATGATGATGAAAGAGCTGGAGAGTGACTTTTTACAAGGGCATGTGGTGATAGGATGAGGGGGAATGGTTTTAAGCTAGAAGAGGTTAGATTTAGATGGGATATCAGGAGAAAATTCTTCACTTTGAGGGTGGTGAGACACTGGCACAGGTTGCCCAGAGAAGTTGTGCATGCCCCCTCTCTGACAGTGTTCAAAGCCAGGTTGGATGGGGCTTGGAGCAACGTGGTCTAGTGGGAGGTGTCCCTGCCCATAGCAGGGGAGTTGGAACTGGATGATCTTTAAGGTCCTTTCCGACCCAAACCATTCTTTGATTCTGTGAATCATCCTAAATCATGCCCTAGAATTTCTTGCTTCCTCCACTGACAATAAGGGCAGTCTGTGGTGATGAACTCAGATGTAGGTGTCTATATTGTAAACATTTGCATTTCTTCAAAAGAATTGTGCAGTCAGTATCAAAATACATAAAACTGCTAATTAAAAGGAATGAACTGAAGAATGAACATGAGAAATTTAAGTGTGCTGCTTTACTAGTCTGTTGCAACACTGCCCCACTTTTTATTACTCTGAATGTGGGACTATCAATCATTATTTTTATTATTCAATATTTTTTGACAAAGCAATATTTTTAGACATTGCTTAATTCTTCACAAATAGTTATCATTTCTTTGTGTCTGAAGTATGCAACAGAAAGTGAAAAAAGGTGTGAAGTTGGTGAAACAGGAGCTGAAGGAACGTGAGGAGGTTGAAGCAGAGATTAATATTGTCAAGTCCTGGATCCAGGAAACAAAAGAATATTTATTAAGCCCTGATGTAGAAGTGGATATTCAACTTCAGGAGCTTCAGGTATACCAAATTTTTCAATTTTTAAATTACAATATTTCTCTTTGTTATAATCTGCTAGTGGGTGCTAATCAGTTCAAACACACCGCAAATTCAGATCAGACAATATTCATTAGTTTTTGAATAAGCCACTAGATAAATTTAGGATATATTTAAGTATTTGCATTTATGCAATTATGTATTAGCATATTGTTTAGTAATTTTTCTCCTCATCTAAAATATAGGGGGAACTATAGAATGTGAATGGACAGAATGTGACATTTCTGTCTCAGTGGTTTGGGGTGAGGAGGGAAGCAATAAAATAAAATAGACTCATTTCACTGGAGGTGCTTAGAACTTGACATTTTTTATATACGTGTGGTCACAAGGGAACAGAGAACTGGACAGGCAGTCATAAATAACAATGCAGGTAATCCCAAGCTACAATTCTTTTTAATTAACTAATTAAAAATTTGAAAGCAGTTAGCTTTGTTTCAAGCTGCATGTAATGTCTGCATTTGCTAAGTTTACAGACACGTTTTTTCCCTTGTTCTCAACAATACCGTTTTTCTGTCATTAGTCTCTCCTTGGTGAAGTAACCACCCATCGCCAGGCTGTTGAAAAAATGGCTGAACAACAACAGAATAAGTACTTGGGGCTTTATACCATTTTGCCTTCTGAACTGTCTCTTCATTTAGCAGAAGTTGGGCTGGCTCTTGTAACTGTACAAGATCAGGTAAAGCCTAGTAGATAAATGCATTATAGATCTATAGCCCTTGTTTAGACTTTATAACTTAGTGAAATACAGTATCCAAGTGTGGTCAAACTATGACAGCACAGACTAGTTTCATTACGTCCTCCCTTTATATTAAAGTAAGTTACATGAAAGTTAATTTCCTTTCATAAGGAGAGATGTCTGGTTACTAAATTTAATTCTTATTGTTGACAGATTCAAACCAAAGAAAGAGAAACTCAGCAGATCAAAACATTAAATCAAGATTTTGGTCAGAAAATCCAGGGGATAGCGAATGAACTAAATGCTATTCTTTCCAAACTGAAAAAGAAAACAAATGATATAGCACAAGCTAAACTTGAACAAAAGGTAAGGCAAGGCTTCACTTACTTGGTTACACCATAAATTCTTCTGAACTGGGGCATTCGCTTCATACCAAAGTTGTATTTGTGAAGACTTGCATGGCACATTTTTTAATGTAGCTCAACCGAAGAATGGACAGAAAAATGGGTTGACATATCAGGTTTTGAAATTATATTCTTTGCAAACTAGCCCATACAGGCTTTTGAGTGAGTAACAGAACTTGGATGAAATAGCTGAGAGTAAAAGCGAGTCAGACAGACAAAGTTATGCTGTTCCCTTTAAGTAATGAGTATGATTGCAATCTGGGAAAACTTAAGGAGGCTTTAGCTTTCCTGACCTGATCTCTGGTTGCTCGGAGAATTTCTCTGTATTCCTCCCAGGCTACCTGTCCTTGCTTCCACCCTCTGTAGGCTTCTTTTTTGTGTTTGAGGTTGTCCAGGAGCTCCTTGTTCATCCATGCAGGCCTCCTGGTGTTTTTGCCAAACTTCCTCTTTGATGGGAGGCATTGCTTCTGAGCTTGGAGAAGGTGATCCTTGAATATTAACCAGCTTTCTTGGATCCCTTTTCCCTCCAGGGCTTTATCCTGTGGTACTTTATCAAGCAGTTTCTTGAGGAGGCCTAATTCTGATCCCCTGAAGTCCAGGGTAGAGAGCTTGCTGTGCGCCCTCCTCGCTACCCCAAAGATCTTGAACTCCACCATCTCATGCTTGCTGCAGCCAAGGCTGCCCTTGAGCTTCACGTTCCCTGTCAGCCCCTCCTTGTTGGTGAGAACAAGGTCCAGCATAGCATCTCTCCTTGTTGGCTCCTCTATCACTTAGAGAAGGAAGTTATCATCAACTCATTCCAGGAATCTCCTGGATTGCTTGTGCCTTGCTGTTTTTTCCCTCCAACAGATATTAGGGTGATTGAAGACCCCCATGAGGGTCAGACCTTGTGAACATGAAGCTACTCCTATCTGTTTATAAAGGGTCTTGTCTGCTTGGTCTTCCTGGTCAGGAGGCCTGTACCAGACCCGCACTATAATGTACCCTGCCCTCCCTTTAATCCTGACCCATAAACTCTCAGTTGGCTCCTCATCCATCCCCAGGTGGAACGCATGCCCTCCAGCTGGTCATTGCCATAGAGGGTGACACCTGCACCCCCGCCTGCCCTTCCTATAGAGCCTGTAAGCTTCCATTCAAACACTGCAGTCATAGGAGCCATCCCACCATGTCTCTGTGATGCCAATAAGATCATAGCCCTGCAGGCACATGCACATTTCTAACTCCTACTGTTTATTCCGCATGCTCTGTGCATTTGCACTGAGGCATTTAAGTTAGGCTCCCAGTTAAGCTGACTTACTGCAGCGTGGCACTCCATCCACTACCTCCACTGGGATGGCAGACCAAAGGACCTTGTCAGCACGCTGTCCTAGAAACACTGGCATGCCTCCCCCAGGCTTGTCTCTCCCAAGCCCAGTTTTATCCCTTCTCCATTCAGATCTAATTTAAAGCTCTTTTGATGAACCCTGCTAACTCCTGTGCAAGAATCCTTTCCCTCTTTGAGACAGGTGTACCCTGTCTGTCGCCAGCAAGCCTGGTGTCACATAAACCGACCGATTATAAAAAAGTCAAAGTCCTGCCGGTGACACCAGTCTTGGAGACAGGTATTGATCTGATGGGTCTTCATGTTTCTTCTCTCATCATTCCATGCAGCTGGAGGGGTGGAGGAGAACACTACCTGTGCTCCTGATCCCTTCACCAGTTGTCCCAAATCCCTGAATTCTCTTTTGATTGTCTTCAGACTCGTTGTGACTTTCTCACTACCTACCTGAAAAATCACTGTTGTTAGTAATCTGAGGGCCATGCCAAGTTAGGGAGTTTTCTCATCACATCCATAACCCAGGCCCCAGGGAGGCAGCAGACTTCCCTAAGATGTGGGTTAGGTCTTTATATCAGGCCTTTCAGAAAGGAGTCACCTATGACAACGACCTGTCTTTTTTTCTTTATGAAATCGGTTTTGAAGCAGGGCATAGACCAACTCCCGTGAGAGCTGCCAGCTCCTGGTGTGTTTCTCTGCTCTCCTGGTATATCCCTGCCTCAGAAAAACCTCAGGAACCCTCCCCCCGCCCCCTCCATTTGCCAAGACCTGCAGCTCTACTGTGGATCAGCCTAGCTTTGGGGCAGCTCCCCTCAGCAACTCATGCTACTGTTCATGGAATATTTGTTTATTGTAACGGTTGATCATAAGTTATGCTCCAAGGTGTGTCTGCTGGGACAGCTCTAACTTGAAGAGCTTGAAGTACATCCTTGAAACACCTGTAGCTAGAGAAGTGCTCTGAATCAATTTTTGTCTGATGATTGTGGTTTTTATTTCTAAAAATAATTGTAAAGGGGCTAGAGTGTTTGATGTGACTTCCTTTATTTATATTACAAAACCAGTGAATCATTAACACCTTAGATATAAAAACAAAATACAAAAAAACCCCAGTACCCCCTCCCCAAGAAACTGTAGCCCATAAGTGTGTTATCAACCTATGAGAAACACAGAAAACCTTTTAGGTTTCTTATTTAAACTTTACAGAAATGGCATAACTATGGTAAGAAAAATTGATTTAAAAATCTGTTTGTATCAAAACAGTCTAGCACAATCCAGACTGCTCCAGTGGCAAGATCAAGCTATGGAAATGCAAGTTTCAAATTAAAATTAAAGTTTTTATAGTGCATTAATGAGTAATTCATATTTCTGAGTTTGTATGGGAATATTTTAAGATAGCAACAAAAGAAAACCCCTTTCCAGTAAATAAAAATCTTTGTCATGGCAATGTGTGCTGACTACTAATTTCAAAAACAAATGCAGAAAGATGGCCAACAACAGTTAATGTCACTGTGAAGTGACTCAGTCTTTTGCTATGGTAAGGAAAATGGTTATCCATTTCAGCTAGGAAATCAGAGAATCAAAAGTAATGGCACACATTTTAGAAATGACCAAACATCCTGCTGTTCTGTCTTCCTGCTTAGACAAGCATTGTTGGTTTCCAGCCAGAAAAGAAATGGAACAAACTATGGAGACTGGACAGGATATAAAAGTTGCAAATTGGACTAGAAATAATCAGCCAGAAAGCGAACACTTCCTGGATCACTTATTTTCTTGTTTTTCTGTCTAGATCCTCGGTGAAGAGTTGGACAGCTGCAATATAAAGCTGTTGGAATTAGATGCATCAGTCCAGGACTTTGCAGAGCAGAATGTGCTGCTGGCTAAGCAGCTGGCTAACAGGATAGGGAAACTCACTGCATTGCACCAGCAGACGATACAGCAGGCTGAGTACAGAGCAGCTAAGCTCAGTCAGGTATGATCTCAAATAATTTCTGCTGTTTTCTTTCCAAAGCAGAAGGAGCATGCAAACTTCTCATTTATTTTCCTGTAGTTGTGCAAGAAGGGGCATTCCTTGACATATTATTATCACTGCCTGTTATTAGTCAGGGCTTGTATCACAGCTCGAAGAGAGGCACAAATGGGTCAGATCAGGAGGGTGGAATAATGCTGTGATGCTGCCTTAATATCCTCTCCCATTGCTCATCTACTGGTTGGTTCCTCTGGTGTCACAAAAAGGTTATACACCTTCTCATAAACAGTAGCATGCCAGCAAATACTATCTCATTGTACTTTTTGTCTTATCATTGTTACCTGTATTTGCAGCATTAAAAAAATTAAAAAACTGTGTTGCTTTAGTCATAATCTATAGAGGATGAATATAATTTGTAGATTCAGTACAAAAGCCTAGTTACAATGGCCCTGGTAATGCATAATGTTTATGCAACAATTCAGCATTCATAAAGATGCTTCCTCTGAGGTTCAGTGTCCCTGAAACTCTCATGTTGTTATCCAAAAAAAAGTCTAGCTAAAAGCAGAGAAATGGATTTTCTATGTTTCTGCCATCAATACCCTGATAAATTGAGTTCTCTTTCCTGTGTGCATAAATAAGCTTTGTTAAGGCTTGAGAAAGATAACTATTTCATCACACTCCTTTTAGTTTCCTCTGAAAAATTGTTTTTAAAAAGAGATACAAAGTTATTATCAAAGCAAGAGTTCAGTCAGGGATACTTGGTGAAGGAATTTAACTATTAGGATATTTTTGTTCAGCACTATAATATCATTAAAAAAATGGATAAGGCAGACTGCATGCAAATACAGTTCTTTTACCTAGGATTTGATCTATCCTTCATACAGGACAAATGCATGAAAATAAGTGGAATTATTCTGGCTAAATAAGAAGGAAATGGGAACTAAAAAGTACTTTGCTAAATAGAAATAGGATTAGTCAGAAAACAGAGCTTTTGTCCTGTCTTTTGAAATAAGTGCAAAATTTCTCTGTGGAAATATGACAGGCTGAGAAGACAAAGCAGATTTTAAATAAAGGTGATTTTGGGGATGACATGGAAAGAGGCAAAAATAAGAAATTACATAAAAGAGGCTTGCAGTGAGCCACAAACTGAGCAAGAAGGTATTTTGGAACTTATGTATGAGGCTGAATATGTCAGGAAGTGACATATATATCCCTTTAGGGATATATTTGAGCATCAATGCACTCCCCCAGTGTGACCTACATTCTGGTAGTGCCTCTTTGCCCCTGAAATAGATATGCTTATTACTGGAAGCAGACCTATTTAAACTCCATAAATATGGATGTAATTAAATTATATTCAACAGTAAAGAAAAGTTGTTAAAACGATCCCAAAGTTAAAAAAAGTAAATGAAATAAAAGTGATGTTATCATTCTCTTAAGAATTTTACAAAATTACATTTTAGGCTTAAGTGGATTTTTCTTTTATATCCAGGCTGCTTCACACTTGGAAGAATACAATGAGATGCTGGAGTTCATATTGAAATGGATCGAGAAAGCAAATATCCTAGTGCACGGTAGTATAATATGGAATTCTTCCTCTCAGCTTCGTGATCAGTTTAAAGCCTACCAGGTGATTGATTATATGAGCTATGAAATTTAAATGACAGTGTGTAAAGATATTTTCTGAGCAGTGAAGTTTTATTTTCTACATTTTTTTTGCCTCCTTACATTGAGGAAAAATGCCTTAACATGTTAGGTTTCCTTGACTGTTCTCCAAGTCTTAAAGATGGTTAATTTATTTTGGCAAATTGTCTTAAAGAGTGAAATGAAGATATATTGTTGAATAAAGTTACGTGATTCAAAGTTGATCTCCGTGTTTACTCAAGTACATTGGCTTCATAGCAGCTTTAGATTGAAGAGCCTGTCTATACACTGTGATTCTATCACACTGAGAACCTCATTGCAGCTAATATTCTAAAACTTTAGTTAACCAAACACAATTTTCAGGCTTGGTTTTTGTTTTATTTTCTTTCTCCTTTACACTAAATTGGAATAGCCTTTGTTCTCATCTGATAAGTTTCACACCAAATGTTCTCAGACTGAAACAGAATGGATGAGTTTCTTCCATTTGGTTCCTGAGCACCTCACATCACAGTGTTTTGCTGTCCCTGTGACAGTGCAATTTGTTATCTCTGTGTGTGTGGAATGTGTAAGTGTGGGATCAGTGGAGCAGTCTGGTAAGGTTCAAGCTTGCTCAGTGTTACATGACCATGTGAAGCAAATAAAAACATTGTAAGATGATCATGTCTCACTAAATGCCAAAATAAGATTGCATTATGTTTTTATATATGCACTAGTTAATTGTCAACTGCATTCACTTACACTGGTGCAAGGTGATATGTCATGCTTTTTCTGAATAAGAATCTCCTGGCAACTTATCCTGAGACTAGCTGTGAGATAACACTTCTGGCTTGGTTTTGCTATGACTTTCCCTGTTTCACAAGTTGATGAGCATGTGGGCTTAACCAATGCCATCCCACAGAACACACTGATAGTCATTTTTTAGGCAGTATTAATAACAATTGCCCTGCTATAACACTGCACCCAGTGGTTTCTGCTGCTTTCTGTTAGGTACATCAGGCTTCCAGAACAAATCCAATCTATAGATTTTGTATATTATATTTTTACAGTCAAGCGTGTATAGCAAAACACTAAAATGAATGTGTTGATAAGTACATCTGCTGAAGCTTCACAACTTACTCTTTTGTTTCCCAGTCTCCATAAGCTGAAACACTTCAGCACACACTCAATTAAGCATATTGTCTAAGCCTTACAGGAAATTAGTAGAATTTAATCATATGCTTACAGATGTGTACAAGTTGAGGAGTTTGCAGAACAGAAATATACTTAAAGATATGTTTAATCTGAAGCTTAACTTTGGCATTCAGTTTGTTCATATCTCCATCTAGGCTATGCTTGATGAGTCTGGAGAGATTCATGATGATCTTGAGGCCATGAGTGAGAGGATTGAGTATCTGGCAAGTGTATACTGTACTGAAGGAATGTCACAGCAAGTGCTGGAACTGGGACGACGGACAGAGGAATTACAGCAAGTTATCAAAGTGCGGCTACCAAATCTCCAAGATGCTGCCAAGGTACGTGAAAGCAGTTTTTCTAATGCTAGCTGACATCTAGAGTGGTGTGTGCATCATGTTTCTGAGATTATTAGCAATGCAGATTGTCTGTGGTCTATAAAGGGCATGATTGTGTTGTCTTTGTTCAGTTTTGCACTTCAAGAAAGATGTGGACCAACTGGAGAAAGGACAGAAGGTAGTGGTGATTGTGATATGTATATAAATTTGTAGAAAGGATGGTTGAAAAAGCATTATCCTGACATATCATGTATTTAGAGAGAATAAAAAGAATTTGTTCTTCATGTCTGTTGTTAATGGGATAGTAAGTAGAGGATGGATGTTGCAACAAAAGATAATTTCATGTCAGACCATCAGAAAAAACTTTCTATAGAGAGTACTGAAGCGGTGGAATATGTTGTCTGTAGTGATAAGTGGGACTCCATTGCTAGTGGTCTTGAGGAACATTCTGTAAAGATAAGACCGTTATGTCCTGCTTTATTACAGACTAAAAGAAAGACTAAAGAACAGACTAAAAGAAAGACTAAAGAAAAAGACTAAAGAACATCTTGAGTTCCTTTCTAGGCCTTGAACTTTATGAAATTAGCTTTATAAAGTACGTGTTGTATTTGAGATTGAGGAAGTACTTAAAATAATAACTCTGACTTTGAGATCTGTTTTTCTGGACTGTCATATGACTGGTATTTTTATCCAGTATTTTAAACATTTAAAATTCCTTGTTAAAACTATGAATTAGTTTTGGTACTGTATATAAGGGACGTAGCTATAAAATCCAAACAGATATATTTATAGTGATTTTTTTTCTTTTTTTTTTTTTTTTCCTGAATCAAATGTGTTGTGCTACAGGACATGAAGAAATTTGAAGTTGAGCTGAGAGCCTTGCAGGCTGCTCTGGAGCAAGCCCAAGCCACACTGACCTCTCCAGAGCTTGGACATTTGAACTTGAAAGAGCAACTTTCTCACAGACAGGTAAAAGGCCAGGACCTCAAAGTTAGCACTTTAGTAGCGTGAGCTTACAAAAAGAGTAATGAATGTTGGTGAGACTGATTGTAGTGTTTCTTAGGTGTGTCATTTTTTCAGAGTTTAGCCCTAAATTGCTGCCAAGGGAATAAGGGATAGCTCTGGAAAAATCATTCCCTCAAAAGGAATGGTTGAAGTATAGTCCTTTATGAGTCTGTTCTTATGTTGATGCAATTCTGAGAAATGTGCACCCAAACCAGGTTTAATCCATATTAATAATAAAGCTCAGTTCTTATCCAGTTCTTAAAGTGCCTCAAAAGGAAGTCTAGATTGCTGTTATCATTTTACAGATAGAGATGCAATGAAATAATGTGCTGCTAGCTTCCCCAGTAATCAACTGGAAAGCTAAGAGAAAATTCACTTTTCCTTAAGCCCAGTTACATTCTTATATATTTAGTTGAATTGCCTCCGTAAGATATTGGTGCTTTCTGTATTGCATTTGGCCTGCTTTAGGGATTTTTCAATTTGTTATTTTTAGTCTCAGTCTCATGACAAAAAATATAACCCAAGTTGTAGCTTCCTGAGTTGCTTAAGAGTGTTTCTTGCTGCAAGTTAATGTAGAGGTTTAACTGTCCTAGTCTGCCAGTGAAAACTAAATGTCAACAGGTCCACTTTAGAATTGCAGAATTAAAATCTGCAGATTATATTAGAGATTAAAGGTAAATTTGCAGAGCTTTCCCTTTTGATTAAAATATGCAATCTATAATCTAGGGACTCACAGCAAAATTCCAGAATGTAGCATTAAAGAGTGTAAGAGTAAAGGAATATGGAGTTCACACTGTTGTTGGCGTGTATTCATCCTGGCTCTAGCAGGTGTCATATTATGACTTTCTTTTGTTCAGATGGGGACTGTAGCCCCTGCCCACATGTTTCACCAGACTAGAGAGGGGGCCTTGGAGGGTGCCTGGGTGGCATGCAGCCCCATGGTACCTCTGAGTGCTGACTGCACAATAAAGAAACCCTTTGCCAGCAGTATGGGGCCTTACAGGGGAGAGGCCTTACTGTTGCTGTCCGAAGAATAGGTCATTATACCAAATCTCTGGTTAGAGTATCCACCATATGTCGTGAAGAAGGAGAAATAAAGAACAAACCATGATCCTCTCATTAGTATGCACATCGGACACACATAGCTATCTTTCTGCATATGGTTTAGGAGAAGGAAGACGGCCAGTCCCTTTATCCCTGTTTGCCATTTACATTGTCTAGCTGATTTATATTTATTGAACTTAAAATCTTTTTCTAATGTGCTAGGGCCCTTTTCATCAACTTTGCCTTATTCTTTTTCTTTTAATTGTTTTTCTTTTCCTATCTGTGAATACATTACTCTCCCTAATGAAGAAAAAAAGAATGCTGATCAAATCTATTCTCCAGTCATTGCACTTAGACCCTTCTCATGCATATGAACAAACACCTTGAATGGACATTGTGAACGGAATAGAGACTATTAGCAAAGGCATCCAGCGTGTGATTATTCAAAGGAAAAGATTTCTGTGTAGCTATGTTTCTTTCTGGTTTGATTGCCTTTTGAATTTTAAGCAAAATTTTCAGCCCTGGTTTGTTTTTTCAAAGGAAGGCTGTGAACACAACGGGTTTCATTTGCTAATTTGAAAACGTGCTTTGATGTCTCAGCAGAGAGTTACACTCAGATTTTAACATGAAAATATGTGTATTCCTATGCTGCTTTGATTTTGTAAAGATATTTTTTTCAGAAATATTTTTGTACTTAGACACTTAGAAATAGGTACTGCTATACTTTTTCATTAATTTGTTCCCATTATATGGGCTTTTTGCTTAACTAATATTTAAAAGAATGCTCATTCCAGAATGAGTGACTCCAAACAGTGTGTCCTGATTAGAGCCAATTTAGAAACCAGATAATAAAATTTGTTTGTTGTAGTGCTTTAACTCAACGTTATTTTTATTTTGCTGTGTGAAATGCTCTGGGAGTTCTGCAAAACTGACTTCTTGTGTCACTGACTTTGTTTCTAGCATCTATTGTCTGAAATGGAGTCCCTGAAGCCAAAGGTTCATGCAGTACAAGTCTGTCAGAGTGCCTTGAGGATTCCTGAAGAGGTGGTCACGGGCCTGCCGATGTGCCACAGTGCCCTCCGGCTCCAGGAGGAGGCCAGCCGCCTGCAGCACACTGCCATTCAGCAGTGCAACATCATGCAGGCAAGCGCAACTCCAGCCCATAAATTCCTCTGAGTAACTTGAACAGTGCCATGAAATTCTCTGTTTTCCTCACTATTTGTATATCTCTGTGCGTTCCTCTTTTCCATGCAGTAGCATTAGGAAGTTCTCCACTAAGTTTTTTAGTAATTTCTGACTTCTATTATTTTGGGGATTTTAACATTCATGATCGTGTTAATTGTTAATTCAGTCATCAGATTCTCATCTCTGTTCTCTTCTTGATCTTGCTATGCTTTTTGTAATGCTGTTAGGATTAACTACACAAATAGCTAATACACAGTTGTATGCAGGTTTTTTTTATAATATATATAATCTGTTAATTAAATTAATATATCATTGTAACATCAACGGCTTATAATGATTGCATAAAACTATTGAGTTAACTAAATAGCTTTCAAGGATAAAAATATTTTTTTTCTGTTTATTTAAAATTTATATATTTTTGCTTTCTGATTTTGAAGTCATTCAACACCTGTTAAATTTACATTTTCAAGTTTTGCTAAATACAAGGAAACTAGTTTTTGATTGATTGTTTGAATTCATGCCTAATCACATAAAAGGTATTTCCGAAGAAGAGAATAAGCTTTTCTTTCCTGTGATTTAGTGATAGAAAAATACGTAGTGAGTTAGGGTAGAACTACAGAGCTTCAAGTTAGATAACAGAAGAGACTTTTGATCATTAAGGATATTTAATGATACTAAAGTACAAGGAAGGATACAATGCCACACTGAAAGGTTTTAAAAACACCTTAGACAAACTGCTGATGAATCTGTGATAGAAAGAACTGATACCACACTAGTAGGGTAATGATCTGAATCAGTCTTCCTGATCCTCTCCTAGCTGTATTTTCTGTAAAATCTAACTTTTTCATATAGTCTTTCCACTTCATAAATGGAGACTTGGCATGAAAAAGCAGATGAAAATGCTTTATAGTAAAATCACGAGACTAGGCAATGCTACCTTTTGGTGGATATGTTTGCTGCAGATACTTGTTGGAAACAGTAGTTTTAGCTCCTTATTTTGGATATCTAAAAGATCATGTTATGTGAACTGCTTCTTGAAAATAGTTAAATAAATGAAACCATCAAATTAATTAGAGTTCACAGTATTTCTGAACCGACTTTTTCTTGGCTATATTCCTGCTTTGCTTATCCAGATGCAAATGCCAGTTTGATATAAAGTTGCTCAACTTCAAAAGGGAGATCAGTCATGCTTAGATTAAGTAAATATTTATTTTCATATAGACAATATTTTTTTTCTCCGTAGGAAGCGGTGGTTCAGTATGAGCAATATGAGCAAGAAATGAAACATTTGCAGCAAATGATAGATAGCGCTCATCGTGAGATCCAAGATAAGCCAATAACAACCAGCAACATCCAGGAACTCCAGGTCCAGATTTCACATCATGAGGTAGGAGAGCTAAATTCAACAACACGGGCTCAATGACAGCTTATTGACCCAAAATGAGTCATAAATTAGCTGAGTAGCTTTTCAGACTTCCTTAAGGCTGGTTGAGCAGATAGGCTTCATACTAAATATGAGACTCATGCTATCGGTACAGTGCGGGGAATTCATTTGTTTATTTAGATGTGTCCTAATCTCCCGGCAACATTATGACAGATGAAAGCATTGCATAATTAAGGGACAATTAACATAGGTACTTGACTGAAGAGTGTCCCAGAAGTCAATGTTGAGCCGTTAAGTGATCACTGCTAGCTGAATGACATGAAAACCACAATAGATTTGGAGGAAAACTGCAACTTTCACTCCAAAAGCTTCTTTTAAAGTAATTTTTGGGAAGAGTTTTGTTCTGTGGATTTACAGGTCTCAGACTCATTGATCTTCAGACCTTGAATGAGTTGGGGTAGTGTCTCTGCAGCCTTCTTGCTGTGCTGGTATGGGAGCTCCTGAGGTCCCCTTCCCCTGTCTGTTGTGTATTTCTTGGGATAGAAAATGCACCACTGGACTCTTGAGTGTCACTTTTGACACCAGATGGCACCATTTCTTTACCTTTGAATTAAAAGCTATTAAAAGCTAAAAATCTGTGCTATTATGTAATATAACCTAATGTTGTATGTGTTGCTCATTTTCTGTCCATGTGTTACAAAAGTTATTTAGTATAAATGCAGAGCAGTTTGCTTATACAAACACTTATGGTTTTTAGTACTGAACTAAAAATGCTGTTATTCTGTGTTTAAGTGTTCTGGAACAGCAAATGCAGCAGAGTGACTTCAGCAATACAGGGTAATATTGTTGGAGGAAGGAATGATGATGCAGGGAGGAAGGAATTAAAAATGGGGCAGTTTGAAGTTTCATCTGCATTTGAACAAGTTCAGTACCTAGGAGTCCTAAACATCTGCAGGAAGACAGCAGCTTTATTGCATGTGTTGGGATCCACTAGAGTGGACAGGTTTCATACCTGTAAGCTTTCCATGTTTAGGAGTAACGAGTCTTGAAAGGCTGCGATATGCATATTTTTGGGTCATACTTTGTCTGCTAAATACCTGTGGAAAAGCATGACGTAAAGGGGTATTTATTGAACCCTACATCATTTTGCTACTTCAAATAGTCTGTCAAGATGCTTGTTATGTGTGTAATTAATTTAAGAAAACATCAGTTACCAAATTTCATGTTGAAGTCTGCATGACAAAGCTTAAAGGGACATTTGTTAGTAACTATATTTAGAATAAAAAGAGGAAAAAAGTAGAAGTACAACCTGATTTGTTGGAAGCTTGTGTTACTCTGCATGTATGTAACTGACTACACTTGTAAAACTATGTGTTACTGAATCGTGTTTCTTTAGACTTTTAAGATAAGAAGATGGACAGGTATCTCCATACTTGTGAATTATCATAATGGGTGATACAGTACTCATAAGACATTGCTTTTATAAGTTGCGCTTTTTTTTCCCAATCGCATTTTTGCCTCCTTTTCCTTTTCTTTGTTTTCAGTTGAGAGAGGTATGTTAGATGCTCAGTGCATTGGATATTAATGCCACAAATGTTATTGCATCTCAGTAATACTGATGGAGTTGAGTATATTGGATGACAATAATCTCCCACTGAGTCCCAGAGACTTCATTGAGCATTAGTGAATGACTGGTACTTGCCAAACAGAGCAGATAACTATTCTAGCTGCTAGACACATCAAAGTTATGGCTTGATTTGGTTACCGGTTGGTTTTTGATTGGTCTAGTTGATGTTTTATAACTCAAGACTTTGCTTAGTCTCCAAGGTAATCCATGGAGCTCCAGAAGAGCTCCTTTTGTTGCTAACGTGACAGACAGTGACCAGGTACCAGTGAAACCCAGGCAGTAAAATGTTATCCTCAGTCTTAGTGCTGCTTCCTTTTCTAACTCTGTATTTCTCACTATGACTGTTCTGCACTGATTTTGAGGAAATGTTTTCCTTAAAATGTTATACAACCAAAAAAACCTTATAATTTTACCAGCTTGAAGCAGTAATCTTATTAACTTTTTAAAAGATATTGTAATATTTTATTATTATACCTACTAGATCTTGCAACTTCTGTTGCTATTTTTCCTTGAAAACTTGTATTTGTTGAAGAAATTAAAGCAGAAATATATTTATTTGAATGAATAATCACTGATGTAGCAGGCAAGCTTATACAAATATTGTTTTCACTTTGTAGATCTAAATCATATCATGTTACTGAGACTCTAAGGAGACAGGAACAATAGTTTTGGCAGAAATGTGAAAATCTTCCACTATTTTTTATTTTAAGTATATTAATTGAAATCTTTGAAACTGGATGCTGAACTGGGGATCAATACAGGGTAGGAGAGAAGACAAGTTGGTTTCCAAGGCTATTCATTTCCATCTTTCTTCTCTGACTAAGCTTAAACTTATGATGGTGTTTGGCCATGCTGTTAGACCATTTCGTAGCCATAAAACCCAGTATTTTAAAATATACTCTGCTTTAGGTCAGATTCCTTAGCTCTTTTTGAAGAAAGATTAGTACTCTGTGCAGCTCAGCTTTTTATTCTGAAGACTTACACAAAACCAAGCAAGATTAAAATATAGCTTATCCAAACACTGGCAAAAAGAGATCCAGTCTGCGTTTAATCTTATTATGTGACTGATTGTTCATATCACATTTGATGTTGTTAGACCCTGTGAGTTATTGTTTGAACAATTCATTCTTTCTGGCGAGAGCTGAATGGGGCATTTTTTACAGTTGTGGTTACCATATGACCTCATTTTCATGGCATGCGCTGTGCAGAGGCGCTTCATCTTCCTCAGATAAATGGAAATAGAACAGGGGAAAAAAAACAGGACAGGAAGAGGGAGAGACATTCCCCTTTGCTGCAGTCTGAAGCTTATAGACTTCGTGTCAGGTTCAGGCTGGATGCAAGCGTGAGGTGTTCCTCCCTCCCTCCTGCAATTCTCATACACACACAGAGCATTTCACAGCACTTTTCCGGTTTTGCTTCAAAGCTCTCAGCTCTGCGGTTTAGCTGTGCAGCCAGACGCAGCCTGACTTGTTCCCTCCACTATCAACATCCTGCTTGTCAGCTAGTGTGGCGGCTTATGCAGGGTTTCTGAGAGGCAGTGCCCTGATGTTATTGGCTGGGCTTGGAGGGAGAGCTTGCCTTCGCTGCAGAAGCTGAAATGCTGCAGGTCCTGTGGCCTTCATTGGCTGCCGCTGCATTAGGGAGAAAAAAATGTTTCCTCAGGAGCTGGCTCAGAAGATCAAAGGATACCAGGAGCAAATTGCTTCTTTGAATTCCAAGTGCAAGATGCTGACAATGAAAGCAAAACATGCCACCATGCTGCTGACAGTCACAGAAGTGGAGGGGCTTTCAGAGGGAATGGAGGAGTTGGATTCAGACCTGCTCCCTGCACACCCCGCTCATCCCTCAGTGGTTATGGTAAGGAATGCATTGGTCTCAGTACTGTTTATCTGAGCTGCTTGCTTTTGCATCATTGCAACACTCCTGTGTAGCAAATTGCTGCAGCTCACATCTACATTTTGCTTTTGAAATGGCTGGAGTGTGGCAAACCAAACAATCTGCAGCTTCCCCTTACTGAATTTTGCTTTTTATGAGTTTTCAAGTCTTGTTGACAAAGGATGAAGTTATTTAACAGACAGATACCTGTGGAAGTTGTCTGTAATAAGATGCAAATATAGGGTTTTTTGTAGCTGTCAGCATGCAAGAGCAAATGCTAAGAAACTACTGAATAGCAGGAATAAGATAAAACCAGTATAAATATTATTTTGTAACATGTTGCAGCAATACACACAATATTTTTTAAAGCTCTTATCTTAAAATGTTGATGTGATAATTAACAGTATGCTGCTGTATTCTCAGATGAGTGTATTGGAAGTGAAAGCTGGCTAAGTACTGCCGTAGGCCTCACGTTTGAAATACTCTGCTTCTGTTTGTTTCTAATTGGGTCTCATTACAAATATACTGCTGATGCTATTGGGATTTTTGTCTGAGTGAAAATAGAGTGAGGATTTCAGGATTTATCACTGTATAACGGCTTTGGGGAAGCAAGAAAAATATATTTCTATTGGATTATGTGTATTTTCTATATTAAGTCTATTCCTAGTTGTTCTAACCAGGCCTGGGTACTGAGGCCAATACTGCATTGTTCTGTAGATCTCCATAGTATTTTCATATGCAGCAGTGATTGTATTAGATGACATTTAGGCAAACTCTAATTTCGTATTATTGAGTTCCTTGCTAGACATTTTCTTTTAAATTTATTAGGGTACAGGAGGGCATGTTCATACTGAAGTATGACAAGTAAATGAGACTGTTAATCAAACTAGATTTTTAATCTGGTAAATGTAATAGTGTTAAGTATGACTAAATAATGTCATGGTAATTCTGGCCATGTGTTGTTTTTCTTGTTTTGATCTCAATCTAAGTCAAACCTAAATTGAGGTAACTGATTTTCTTCCTGTGCTTTGGGGTTGCTGTTCCTGTGGCAGATGACTGCTGGTCGCTGTCACACGCTGCTCTCCCCTGTCACTGAGGAGTCTGGGGAGGAGGGAACCAACAGTGAGATTTCTTCTCCACCTGCCTGTCGCTCTCCCTCACCTGTGGCTAATACAGATGCTTCTGTTAACCAGGTACCTCCCTTTTGGCATTCATTCAGCTTTTATCTCAGAGAAATGCATGGTTCCATTCCACATGTGATTTATTTAATCCTCTGAAATAATATTTAACTATAGCTCCAAGGATCTGAGGCTCAAACTCTGACTTAACTGAACCTTCAGGTTCTAGTCCAAAATTGATACAGATATTGACTTCTGAGTTTACAATGTATAAATTTGGTGTTACAGTTATTCACTGTTTTGCAAATAAATTTTAGATGACAATTACAAATCTCTCCAATGTCACTACTATTTCTATTTATAACCTAATTTTTATTTTCACAATAGTACTCAATGGAATCTTGCATCCTGAGAAACAAATGCAATTTTGTACCTGCCCATAATAAAACATTGCATTATGTCCATATACATCTATCTTATGGTATCACTGGCATTGTAACCTTGAAGCTGCAGTCTGATATCTTCCAGTTCAAACCATTTCAAGTATTAGCTTTCATCTATTTTTTCATGTATTGTTCATTCCATACTTTCACTGACAATCTATTTTAAGTGATAAGCAGTTCAGTAAAATCACTAAAGTTCCATTTTAAATCAAAACTGAGGATTCTGGCACTTCTAATAGTGTACATCAGCATTGATTAAAATATAAGCAATGAACCAGCTTATTGAGCATCGCACACAGGAAGATGCACATAAAATGTTAAGTTTTAGAAGTTGAGAAAAGAGACATAGGAGCAGAGACCACCTCACTGCATTCATCATGTTTTGGATTTTTTGGTTGTTTTTTCATTTGTGGATTCTTCCAAAATTTACCACTGCAGACTTAAAGGGTATAATGGTGTTGCTTTGCATTGCTGAAGCAGAAACAGACAAGTTTGAGCAACTTGCCCACTAATTCCTTCCACTGATCTCAAAGATGCATATGGTGCTATAGAAGTTGCAAAATATAAATGATTCATTTACATGAACTGACTTAAGAAAGAATACTAAGGTAAGACAGAAAGAATGGTGACAAAATTATCATAAAGATAAATTTATAACATTGTCTTCATAATAAAAATGTTATATAATAAATAAGAAGAATTTTTCTAGTATTCTGTCATTTCAAATAATCAGAAATTTCCCAGTAAAGTTCACTTACAATAGAAAGGCAGCTATATATATCATCACAAAAATCTTACAACAGTGTTATTCAGTGAAAGAGTTAAAGGAGCAAGAGCAGCTTGCTTTCTAATAAAAAAATTCAGTGTCAGTTCATTACATGTCTCTGAAAATGAAAAAAGAATATATTAAGAGTTCAGATAATAAGGAAAATCCAATGAAGATGCTGTTGCACTATGAGCTGACACCAAAGTGCAAATTTTAGAACCTGTGATTTACAGGAGAAAACTGAACAAAAGTATGTCTTTCATTTAGCAGATCTTTGAAAGAGATAAAATTGCTGGTAATAATAACCTAAAAAACTGACAGATTAAGGTTTCTTCAGTGTGGTTAATGTTGAAATGAATTGCATGTACTAAACAATAAGCGGAAGGACATTCCAAAATGCAGTGGTTTACTTACAAAATGCTTAGGTTTACACTCACTTGAGATAAAACTAAAGAAGTTATAGAACTGCTAGTGCTGATCATGATGAATGCCCGGGTAGACTTCAGGAAAGAAGGTTGGTTAAAAAAAATCTAGAAAACAGTGAATTAAGAGCTTAAAAGTAAGTTAAAAATATTTTGTATTCAGTAAAAGACTCGGCAAAACTAATTTGGAAATGTTGTGTTTTAAAAAGTAGATGGTGTTAAGAGAAATAATTTCGCACAGGAAGATCACCTGCAAAGTTTCAGAAAAACATACGAAGAAGAAATCCAGAAAGCAAAGAATTATATTAATCTACTCTTTGGAAAAAAATTAAAAGCTCACATGAAATGGAGTGTTCTTGGGAGGGAAGGTGGAGTGTTAAGACTGTTTTTAAATTAATTCCTAATAATCTATGTAGAGTCTTTAATCAGAGTTTCCTACCATCTCTTAATGGTGAGATGTGACTAGTCTGAACTGAGACATCTGTGCACTATTTTTACATTGCTAACAAGTAATGAAAATATAAAACAAATGCTAAGTGCATATTAGTTGAAATATTGGTTCTATGTATTGAAATAAATTAAACTAAGACCATAAATACAAGAAAGTGACAGATCTAGCACTGTTATAGGTTAACAGTTGCCCAAGTTGTTTGTTTTGTACTGAAACCTCTCTAAAGACAACTGGGGGAAAGGGGAGGAATAACTATTCAAATGTTAAACTTTAAAAGACTGAGGGATTTCACAGTGTATAATATTTCAGCAATAGATAACAGTCCTTTGATGCAGTTTATTTTGATGTATAGCAAAATCAGGGACTTCGTCTGTGCTNAGTCACAGACCTCCAACCAGACTCTGCCCCATTGACCACAACTCTCTGACTTCTTCCCTTCAACCAATTCTTGATCCACCCCACTACCTGATCACCAAACCCATATTTTATCAGCTTATCTACAAGGATGCTGTGGGAGACAGTGTCAAATGCCTTACTGAAATCGAGATAAACCACATCTACCGCTCTACCATCATCCATCCACCTAGTTATTTCCTCATAGAAGGCTATAAGGTTGGTCAAACATGACTTACCCTTGGTAAAGCCATGTTGACTGCTCTTAATGACCCCCTCATCCTTGATATGCCTAGAGATAGTGCCAAGAACAAGTTGTTCCATCACCTTTCCAGGGATGGAAGTGAGGCTGACCGGTCTATAGTTACCCGGGTCCTCCTTCTTGCCCTTCTTGTAGACTGGAGTGACATTTGCTTTCCTCCAGTCCTCAGGCAATGGCCTGAGGACTCAGGAATGCCCGGGTAGACTTCAGGAAAGAAGGTTGGTTAAAAAAAATCTAGAAAACAGTGAATTAAGAGCTTAAAAGTAAGTTAAAAATATTTTGTATTCAGTAAAAGACTCGGCAAAACTAATTTGGAAATGTTGTGTTTTAAAAAGTAGATGGTGTTAAGAGAAATAATTTCGCACAGGAAGATCACCTGCAAAGTTTCAGAAAAACATACGAAGAAGAAATCCAGAAAGCAAAGAATTATATTAATCTACTCTTTGGAAAAAAATTAAAAGCTCACATGAAATGGAGTGTTCTTGGGAGGGAAGGTGGAGTGTTAAGACTGTTTTTAAATTAATTCCTAATAATCTATGTAGAGTCTTTAATCAGAGTTTCCTACCATCTCTTAATGGTGAGATGTGACTAGTCTGAACTGAGACATCTGTGCACTATTTTTACATTGCTAACAAGTAATGAAAATATAAAACAAATGCTAAGTGCATATTAGTTGAAATATTGGTTCTATGTATTGAAATAAATTAAACTAAGACCATAAATACAAGAAAGTGACAGATCTAGCACTGTTATAGGTTAACAGTTGCCCAAGTTGTTTGTTTTGTACTGAAACCTCTCTAAAGACAACTGGGGGAAAGGGGAGGAATAACTATTCAAATGTTAAACTTTAAAAGACTGAGGGATTTCACAGTGTATAATATTTCAGCAATAGATAACAGTCCTTTGATGCAGTTTATTTTGATGTATAGCAAAATCAGGGACTTCGTCTGTGCTGCAGTACTGAAAGAGAATCCTCTGGGGCTAAAACTTATCAGGCTTGCCCAAAGATATAGTTGATTAAAATTTAGCTCATTCTTCTAAAAATTATTTTCCAATGCATAATGCAGAACAATTGAATTGAAAAAGCTGAAATGTTGACACAAAGCTTTGGAGGTCACAGCTGATCCTGTGATTCAAGTTTTCAGTCCTGTATCACTGTTAAATGTCTTTCTATCTCCTTGTTCACAGCCTACTTAATCATTCTTTCTCTTTCCTTATGAAAACTGATTGAGAGTGCAACAGCCCTTGTTAAATATCTTTTGAAATCTAAACACACCCTTTTCCCCTGTATCCTAACAACAAAGCTTGAGTACTATTCATTGACTAATTTTCATAAAAGAGGGCATGAGATGTTAGGGACTTTATAGGGGGGACAAAATCTGTTATGTGTAAGAATGTTTGGATTCACACTATCAAAAAGAAACTGCCATGTTGTTTATTCAAAAAAGTAGTTGGAAAGACAGGGAAAGGGATTGCTTTCCTCTTTTTTCAAAAGCAAGGCCTTTATTCTGGGGATGATAATTAAGAAGTCTCAAAAGCACAGAGAGGAGTAGCTGAGAGCTGGAGGGTAACTGCAGACAAGGTAAAATGAGAAGTTGCCTGCACTGGTGCAATTTTTCACTGTGACTTGGAAATATTACTCCTGGTTAGAGTAAAAAAAATCTGAAATTGCAGTACTGAATACTGTGCTAAGCTATTACCTATTCCCTGTTGGTTCCTGGACATCACACTTTCATCATTAAATTTTTCAAGTTTCCCGATATTGCCTTTGAAGAAGTACCTCATCTGACACTTGTGGACAGTTTGATGTGCTTTCCATTCTTGGGTCTTCTGTTCTTCTGGAGAGACTGACTTTTTCAGGCATCCTTAGTAAAGATGTGTGATCAAGCTGTCTATAAAATACACTCTTGGCTGCTGCCTTCCTTTGAAAGTATTGGTGGTGATCTGTGAGTAGCGCCTTAATTGTTAAAATGTCCATACATGAAGCAGATAACCTAATAAGTGTCTTCATTCTTGGAGGAAGGACTGAAGAACCCTATCTGTGCAGCTGCTGGGTGATGGGGTGTTTTCTGGGACAGGTGGGCATTCTGTGCTCTCTAGATTTGGTTAGAAAGAGTGCCCAAGAGGTTACTATGCCTGGGGAGTGACCTGGTTTCTGTGCTCTTCCAGAGCTTGTTTGGTTTTGTTCACATATATAAATGACATTGGGAAATAAATATTCTGCTCTGAATTAGGATCCTAATTATACTCTGAGCTCTCAAACCTCAGAAATAGTCTTGTTTAGTACCTAACATTTATACACCTATACAGAATCAGAGAATGATTGACATGTGAAGGGACCTCTGGAGATCATCTGATCCAACCCTGTTCCTCAAGCTTGGCCACATACTGCAGGTTGTCTGGGACTATATCTAGGTGGCTTTTAAGTATCTCCAAGGATGAAGACTCCACAACCTCCCTGGGCAACCTGTCCCAGTGCTCAGTCACTCTCACAGTAAAAATGTTTTTCCTGATGTTCAGGGAGAACCTCCTGTGTTTCAATTTGTGCTGACAGCCCCTTGTCCTGTCACTGGGCACCACTGAAAAGAGCCTGGCTCTGTCTTCTTTGCACTCTTCCTTCAGGTATTTACACACATTTATACTCTTGGATTTGCAGTACAGCAAATAGTCTGGGGTCTGTTTGGTAAACAGAGCTCTGTCGCCTGTCAATGAAAGGCACTTATTTTTCTCTCAGTCACATGACTTGACATGCTGAATTTCCCTCATACAGGGTCAGGAAAGAAGTAATTTGAGAAATTTGCAATCACTGGAAAAGGATTTTCCAATTATACTTCACAGTAGATTTTTAGCAACTTTTTATGCAAATATTGTGGTAACTCCGAGAGCTACCTGAAAGGAAGTTTGGTCCAACCTAACAGAAATCGGTGGAAAATCTCTTACTGATTTCACTGGCAGCAAAACTGTGTCTTAAAGTTTTCACCAGGGGCATTTGCAAATTCAAAATTATTGGCAAAATTGGATAACAGCTGATGTGTCACATGGTCTGGAGTACAGTTCACTAAGTGGGGCTACGAAGTAAGAAGGAAGGTTGCAGCATTTTTCACCTTCCAAATAGATGGGGTGGCAACTGTCATACATTGTTTCAGTTTTAAATAATCCTTGCCATCAAGTCTACTTTCCTGACTTAAATATAGATACTGTGCATGTTTCCTCAATTTTACATTTTCTGTAGATCTTATTGTCACCTGCAATAGTTGAAGAAATCTCCATACACTAAGTATAGAAATTCTAGTGAGAAACAGTTCCATCCTGAATTTTCAATGGGAATTTAAACATTTGCCCATTTTCCTTATTTGTTTTGGTCCCTTCTTCCACTATCTTTTATAAGTTAGTTGAGAGTACCTGTTTATTTGAAGGCTTACTATAAGCTAGAGCTTCATACTCTTCCTTACATCATTGACTAGTCCTTCAGCACATTCCTGTTTTTTGTTCTTCTGTTGCATGCTCTGTGTTAGTGTTCATTAGGGTGATATTCCTTGCTACCCACAGTACCGTAACCCACTGCCTGTTGTGATGGATTTTCCTCGGGGTGTAGTTGTGATGATGCTAGAACAACACTCCCACTTGAAACATTCCCCTCTCAGTCTTTCCATGTCTGTCCACAGTTGCCTCCTGTGCCTCCTCACTAATATGGACATGAAAAAAAAATGCATCCACAATCTTCATCATAGTGAAACTAAAAGACATACTCAGTGTACTACTATTAAATATTTGCTGGCTGTGTTGCTCAGAAGTTTCCTGGTGGTTTTGGCTTTGTGGGTTTTATTTTAATGGACATATGCAATGGGGCAGTATGTGGGGTGATACTCTTATGCAGTATCATGCATTTTGAAAGTACAACGATGTGCTTTGTGCTTGTAGGACATTGCTTATTATCAGGCCTTATCTGCTGAACAGTTGGCCTTATCTGCTGAACAGTTGCAGACAGAAGCTGCTAAAATTCAACCCAGCACTTCAGCCACCCAGGAGTTTTATGAACCAGGCTTAGAATCAGCTGCTAGTGCTAAATTGGATGATTTGCAACGTTCTTGGGAAACACTGAAAAATGTGGTAAGTCTCCATCTGCAGGGTTCAAAATAATTAGCTAGCTTGTAAGGAATAAAATGCAAAAAACTGGCTCAGCTAATATTCTTTGCAATTCTTCATTTTCAGATTCTAACAAGAGTTGTGATATTTTATTATACTGGCTTTGTTCTTTGAAAGCCTGTGCAGGATGGACCTCCATTAAGAAAGAATAGAAGTAATTAAGGCTGATAGTTGCCTTCAGAAATATTGGCTATTGTCAGACTATATTCCATAAGCTAACAGGGAAATCCACTCATGCTGTATGAATTGGCAAAACTGGATTCTTGGCATCTAGTTTCTCCAAATACTGAGTCAACACGTGTCTTCATAGTAATGCAGCATAATCATTTGATGATGTATGAAAATGGTTGCAGTTTTCATTGCATGCTATGAATTTTAATTCTTTGCAGAGGTACAGTAGCTAACATGGGGTATTACTAACTATGCATCTAGCAAATTGTGCACATCCACATGTTTGAGTGCATAAAATCTAAAGTAAAGCATGAGAGTGTGTCTAGGTTTTCCCTGCTTAGTAAAGTCCATTTTTTTTCAGTCACAGAACCTCGGATTTGGCTGATGATGTTTAAACAGATAAATATTTTTAATATGGATGTTTTGCTTTATAATTTTAATTTTGAAAACTTCTTGTAAGTTTTTGATTTTAGCCTCATAAGCCTAGGGATGTGTGAAGCAGAAGAAAGAGCAAATCCTGTACCAGCGCTCAGACTTTATACCTTCCATTCCTCTTCAGATCAGTGAAAAGCAGCGCACCCTCTATGAAGCTCTTGAGCGTCAACAGAAATATCAGGACACGCTCCAGTCCATATCCACAAAAATGGAGACCATTGAAATCAAACTAAATGAGAGCCTGGAGCCAGCCAAAAGCCCAGAGAGCCAGATGGCTGAACATCAGGTAAAAACTTATATGTGAGAAATAGAGGGAGAACATGCATTACCTGTGTATCTTTAGTTCCCCCTTTTTAGATAGTGGCATTCTTCATGGCTGGATGCCTCAAAAACATGCATTAATTGTGTGCACCTTCTCTGTTAACTGTTTATCTTGCCGTTCTAGACTTCCTGCTGTTCTAACAGTGGTATAATGGGAATTCTTTTATTAAGTAGCTGTGCTGGTTTCGCAAAACGGCCAGGGCAAGCCACAAACCTGACAGAGTTTTGTTTCTATCACTCCCACCCCCGAAAATTAGAAGGGGTGTAAGGAAGAACCGGCTTAGGTTGGAAATTAAAAACTTATAACAAATTTAATGGCACAGGGAGAAAGACTGACAGGTGGGGGAAAAGGGAAAAATGCATATATACAAATATATACAACCCGAGCTCAGATGACTGGCGATACAGGCTGCTGAAAGGTCCTTCACTGCAGAGCCGATGGGAAGAAAAGAGTCCAAAACTCCAGCACCCTGTGCAGTTGGAATGCTGCAGACCACGTGGCAAGCTGGTAACCAAAAGCTGGGCCTCTCCTCTGGGCTCCACGTGGCGAGCTGCAGGCAGGGGAGTGCAGGAGAGAGGCAGAGAGCAGACTGAAGCCGGAGAGACCACAAGGGCAAGAGAGGGAAAGCCCCCAGTCCTCCTGGCTTTTATAGAGTCTGGCAGGAAATGGGAGGGAATATGATACCCGATACCTGACACCCAGACCCCTTTTCACAACAGGG